>PIJE02001404.1:0-70000 GCA_002895965.2 Coryphaenoides rupestris
ATGTACATGTAAGGCTATCTTCTACACGGACTCAAGACTCTGCTCATTAGCGGACGGTCGATAGCCAACGCTGGATAAGAAGAGACGGCCGGCGGTGTTTTTTGCGCCAACAGCACAAGACTCCCACCGCCGCATTCCTATAAATCCCGGCGAGCGGCCACGGGTCCCGACGGAAATCAAATCGGGAATCGTAGCATCATTGTGTGTCTGTGGCTCATTAATATACAGTGAGCGGGCGCTTATTGGATTCTCTAATTGGATTATCTCTCCAAGAACACAGACAGAAACCGGGGGTGAGTGTAGGGGGGAGTGGGGGGGGGGGCTTCTAATTATTCATTCGCCGTCGCCGCTGTTACGCAAACAAACTGTTTACGTACCCGCCTCTTCCCTCTTCCCCGCCCTTTCTTACGCGGCGAATCCTGAGACGCCGCCGTCACCCCCCTCAATATAGTCAAGTAAACAGTGACAATGAAATTGAAATCACGAGACAAATCATTTGAGCTGGGAGCGGCGGGCGCGGCCCCCGGGAGCTGCCGGCGATACTGTGACAATCTAATTACAAAACGCCGCTGAAGCAGAAATGCAAGACAGACAGGAGGGGGAGAAAAACACACAAAACAAAACACAAGCAGGAGGCGGGGGGGGGGGGGGAGTCGAAATAATAAATGATGGGACAGCAGAGGGGAGTAGAATAGCATGGAGGAGGAGGAGGAAGAGGAGGAGGAGGAGGAGGAGGAGGAGAGAGTATTGGAAAATGGGGAGGGGGGGAGAGGAGAGGAGAAGGGAGGACTGGGAGAAGAGAGGGAATACGATTGGAGAGAGGGGGGTTGGATGATTGGGCTGGAAGTTGGCCACACGCGTTAATGTGTTTGACATTAAAACATGCATAAATGCATTTAATTACACACACACACACAAATGCATTGTTGTTAGGTGTGTGTGTGCGTGCGTGTGTGCGTGTGCGTGTGCGTGTGTGTAGTGTGTAGTGTGTGTGCGCGCGCGTGTGTTCTGATAAGAAGCATATTTCCCCGATATCCGTCTGGATATAGACGCCGGTGCTTGTGGTTTATCGTGTTCCTTATAGTACATTTAATACCTCAGCGGTGCATGACAGCCAATCACAAGGACAGCGGATCAATACAGGAAACCGCGGGGTGCGGCAAGCGAGCTAATTTCCCATTAAACGGACGACCAGATAGGAGCTGAGGAGCGCCGTGTGTCGTGAAGGTACGGGCACGTAACTTCATGAAAGTAAATATCATCATCATATCGAGCCACAAACTTTATTTTAGTTTGACTTACCTTTAAGGAGTGAGTGATGCGCAGAGAGGCGTACAGCGAGGAGCCGCATGAAATAAAAATAAGAAGGAGAGAGAAGAAGAACGCTGAGTAAAACACAGAGCAGACATTCAAAGAGCATTTTAAAATGGCGGCGTGCAGCATGGTATGGCTGAGCCGGTATAGAGCGATCGTACATATCAGGAGAATGGGTGTATAAAGACTGATCTAATACATAGCGATAATACCAGAATAATGAATTAATGAATGAATGAATTCATTAATTCATTATTTGAATAGGGACAAAGTACAAAGAACATTAACCTCATGTAAAAAGGAGAGGTGCAATGTACCAGGTTTTAGCAAATTGCTATTTTCTGCCCATAGTCCCTGGGCAGGGAAGTAAAATTATTAAATAGTACAAAAATTATACATTAAAAGAGTACAAAAATACTATCAATAAGAGTATACAAACACAATCAACCCCACATCCCCAACCCTGAAACAACCACTCACCCCCAACCACCCAACACTAATTTACAAATGTGTACAACTTTGCTGGCTGAGTATCAAATGTTTGGTTCGTCAAAAAAAAGTTTGAAAATGTGTTGTTATTAATTCTGTTGGAAGATTGTTCCACTGTTTTATGGCCATAAAGGTGAAAGATGATGGGCCAAGGGAGGTCTTGCGTTGTGGACTTCTGCACTCCCCCCAAGTGGTTGACCTACTGGCTCGTATTGTTCTTTCTGAGCCGAGAATAGTTTAGTTGTACAAAGACTCTACACCTGATCTGATACATAGCGATAATACAGATCAGAAGAATGACTGCGATGCGTCGTAAAGAAGACGGACGGGTAGCGTACAGCCGAGGGACGACGACGAGGATGATGATGATGACACACATTCCCGGGACGTATTAGCCCAAACCCATTGTGAAAATTGGCAACAGATGCCCGGCCATGAGTGGGGGGGAGAAAAAAACAAATCCTCAAATTGAGCCGCATCTGACCGGAGACCTATCCGGAACGGCGAGGCCCGGCCCCCACGGTCCGCAAGCGGCGACAGCGCCCAGCGACGGCCCGTGATAAGCATTAAATTCGACACAGATGGGGAAATAATCACATGTTTTTGCCCCTAATTTCCGGCGGTTTCCTGGAGGCTGATAGCGTTCCTGGGTTTTTCAAATTGGACTCTTATTCCCGAAACACCACTCTGCTGCCAAAAAACACTCCCCCCCCCCCCCACCGAAAAAAAAAGGCAGAATCAATATGACAGAGCTTTGTGATTGAAACAACAAACGGGAGTCAGATAGAAAACCGCAAGCGAAAACAAGCTAAACAGAAAAGGGGTATTTTGTAAAAAGGTTTGAACATAGATCTGTAACACATCACCACGGAGCACGTCGAAGCCCAATGCCGTGGATATATCTTTGGCAGAATATAAACTAAACAGAAGAGCGAGAACAAAATGCACTACTATTGTATACATGTAAGTATTAACTATCATATCATAATGCACTAAATAATATATTGTATCTCTATAAACCATTTTTTTGTATTCAACTTACAAATGTAGATTTTATAACCGTCAACCCTCATTGTAGACATACCCGCTAACTGTGAACAAAAAATAGGCGAAATAAAAATGTTCAAGTTGCTATCAACTTCCAACTTTATATCACAACTTTAATTTGGTAATGGTGCACACTTAACAAAAGCCCAAGAAGATTTGGCAGACACACACACACACACACACACACCACACACACACACACACACACACACACACACACACACACACACAGTCATGTTGAGAGCCTGGGCGCTGTCCAAAGAGTGGACATCTATTAATGAACCACGTCTGACCCACGGTCTGGGGTATATCCAGTAAGTGCCGAATTTTAACCCACAAACACAATCTCCTCATTTGCGCCATCTCTGCTTGTTTAACCGGCGAAGACGAAAAATAAATAAATATACAAAATAAAAAATAATGGAGGGTTTGCTGCGTGGCGATAATGACTTTGGCACTTAGAGACACGAAATGTTCTCATTCCGTTTGACCACCCGCTGGGGCGAAATGGAAACAGAGGAGGCCGTCTCTCTCCGCGGCGTCGCGTAGCACCTGCGAGGTCTGTGCGCCGCTGGAGGCCGTCGAACCCCGGCGGCTCCGATTTGCACTTCAGACCCGCTGCTGCACTGACTCCCGAGTCCCGACTCCCGCGCGCACCTGGCGCCTTGTACTTTGTACCGCGTTCGCCCGCAAAACCGCACGTGGAGACGGGACGGTGACGGGAGTCTGGCTGGTTTCCCACGCGCGGCTAACCATGCGGCGTGCGTTAACGGGGGGGCGGGGGGGGGGGAGACTAGACGATCGCTCGTTTTTAGTGCATTAAATTCGTCGCGAAATGAAAATAATCGACGACAATGAGGGGATTTAGACTTCCTCCCCGCCGCTTGTCTAAATTGCTGTCATTCTGCAGCGATTTTAATAGATCCTCATTAGTGAGACTCCAAACAAAATAAGCTACATTTTCAACATATTAAAGTAATGAGAAAATGGAACTATTATCTTGCAACTGAAAATAGTTTTAAATATATATATTATTTTTCACTGCATATCCTGTATGTGTATGTGACAAATAAAGTTCTTGAAACTTGAAAACAAATTAAATATACTGTATATATATATATATATATATATATATATATACGCTGCATATATATAACCATACCATTTCTGGCAAGCATCAAATTGATTTTGTGTCTAAAGTGGCCGCAGGACACCGAGTGCCAGCTAGATCTTTTCTTCCCTTCCTATTTTCTTAATTAGCGATATTAAAGTAATCCTAGCTTCATGCTAGTCCCTTTCTTCTACACCATCAAAGTCCACTGGGCTAATGCGCCGCAGAGCTCTGCAGGCTAAATCCAGAGACCAGAACAATACCAATTTGCCACAGCGCCGAGGAGCAGGAGGAACTCCTACATTAATACTATATATATATACTGTATATATATATATATATGTGTGTGTGCATTCTTTGATAGTTAGCCCTTTGTGCTTTGTGTGCGCGCATGCATCCGTGCCGCAGGGCGGAGGTTTGGGACGCAGAGACGAAAGAAAGAAAAAGCGTCTGAGCAGACGGAGCCAGGCCCACGTAGGTGTGGACGCGGAGACACGGACGGCGCCGTTAGCCAGGAGCTCCAGCTGTGGCGTCGTGAGGTCAACAGCCATGAGACGCCTTCGCTCGCGCGCAGAGAAACAAAACCTCCTGCAACCCAAAACAATGTACACATCTCACAGGGTTGCTTTGGTGTGTCTGCAGAATTGCCCGCTTATATTATATTTCACAGAGGACTTTCTTTGCCAGGATAGAACTGTGCTGTTGAAAGACAGTTATGCAACAACAACAACAACAACAACAACAGCTGTTAGTGCACACAGCACATCAATTGCTCTCTGGGCATTCAATAAATATCTATTTTGAAACCCTAGGGAGTGAATGTTCAATTGGATTGTCCCATATCTATTCTGAATAGCACTGCTATTTATTGGCATGCAGCCACGTGTGTGTGTGTGTGTGTGTGTGTGTGCCCGTGTGTGTGTGTTCTCGGTGTTTGTCCAGCCCACACACACACACACACACACACACACACACACACACACACACACACACACACACACAGTATAATAATAATAGTCAGTGCAACCCCATAACATCCCCCTGTGGTGGTGACTACATAATACTCCAACGAATCCGGCTGCCATGACCCTCCTCTCCCTGGCTGGCTGAATTATTTACAGATGTTCTATTCCAGATCTCCACTGACAAACCTCTTACTGTCCTCCCCCTCACCCCCCCCCCCCCCCCACTCTCAGCCCCCTCCCCCTCACACCCCTCACACCCCTCCCCCTCACACCGCCCCCTGACACTCAGCCACTCTGCTGAATATTAATCAGCGACAGGATGGATGAGGACCCCCAGACTGCCAGCGCTCAACGTGTGAAGACAGGAGAAGAAGAAGCTGGCCGCCCAGGCGACATTTTCTCGATTTCCCCTCCGTTTGTCACTTAACGCAGCCAAATACAAAAATAAATACATAAATAAAGAAATACACGGGGCGCTGCGTAATGAACAATATTTAAATAAAGACGGGGATGACGGCGCGACAAAGGCGTAGCGTTGTCGCCTCGCCGATATATATGCGGACCCCCGCCGGCAGCCGGCAGCGTGCTCGCTCGCTTGCTCGTGGTTCTGTGGCGCCGTCGGCGACCTCCCGCCGACCTCCCCGCCGACCTCCCACCGACCCGGAAGGCCTGCGAGCTGCCCGCTGCTGTTCCCGATTCCGCCGCTCACCACCGACAGGAACACGCCACTGTGAGGCTCAATGTCACGCATGTGTGTGTGTGTGTACATACATACACGCCACCCCCCCCCCCCCACACACACACACACAACACACACACAGCCCCCGGCCACCCAACCACACGACTATGGAAGGAACAATTTAAAGAAAACGGAATGAGAGAGATGAATCGATGGCTAAATAAGAAATATATTAATTTGTAGCGTACATTAAAATGCTTGGCATCTCACCCTGGTTGTCTGCATCGGGCTATAATTTAAACAAAGAACCACTATTGCATTACATTAACGCACATCTTTTGTTTAAATTGCATCTTTTACTTGCTTATCTTTTATACATTTTTAGATTCTAAAATGCTCTAATTCTTTTTAGAATATTTAGAATTTTCTAACAATTTCACAAAAGTACATTCCTTGTTTGTAAAAACTGAGGCAATAAAGCCGATTCTGATTAGAGGAATCTCTGAATGTATGTATGTCTGTATCTATGTCTGTCCTCCGATTTTCTCGACAACCATTCATCCGATCGACTTCCCGTCTGGGGGGTGTCACTGCTGCGACGGCGGGGGGGGCCGCGCAGATGAGTCATCGCAGGCGGATCGTTTACACGCGACCGGCGCCAGGACAACCGGCAACATGTGTAAATACGAACACGAGACGTGACAGGTAGCCGCTGCTGTTGTGACCGCGGTGTCCTAGATTCGATTGAGAAGATTACATAAAACGGAGGTGTCAACGGCGTCGGTGTCAAACGGCGTCGGCGTCAACGGCGTCGGTGTCAACGGCGTCGGCGTCAACGGCGTCAGTGTCACCGGCGCGCGTCTTACAGGGCGCCACGTGTCCTCCCGTGTGCTCACGTGTATTTTGATTAGCGGCGGTGTCAAAGCCGCGCATATATTGACATCGGCTGTCGGCGATGGATACAGCCGATGAGGAGAAGGCCGGAACAGAACAGAAGGCCGGCGTTGAACTATCTCTGGAAGCGCACAGGTTGATTTGAGTGTCTCTTGTCACTGTCAACACCATTGTGGTGGCTTTTGTTATTTTCCTCTCGGGTGACCTTCATTTCAACTTTATGTAAATGCTACGTGATGCACACCAGTGGCGGTTTGATGGACAAATCAATTTAACCACTTCTTGTTGTTCCGAATACACAAACACACACAATATATATTCATTAAATGCAATTGCATCCAATCAGACCAGGTTGTGAAAATGTCCGCAAGCGAAAGTCACGCCGAGCGTCTCTCTTTGTGTCTCTCTGCGTCGACGACGTTGGTCTCGTTACCGGGCAACGGCTTGGCGAGGCGCCCCCCGCCCCGTCCACAGATCTGCCGACATGCACTAATGATGGTGAGAACCAGCAACAGGCGGGGGAGAGCCGCTCTCGACCAGGTCACGGCCGGGGGGGGGCCTCCTGCTGCTGCCGTGACGCACACCCTCTCCATGTGACGCCGGGGACGCGGAGGCGCGAGGGTGGAGGCGCGAGGGTGGAGGCGCGAGGGTGGGTGGGGCTGTTTGCCGTCGTCAGGCTCCATCGGGTGTCGGGGTGGGGGGTGGGTGGGTGGGTGGGAGATCACAGTGACCGGTCTGCGGGTTAATTCATGACCACAACACCAAGCTGAGTCTTGTTTGCTCGAGTTAAAGCCACACACACCAAAAGCATCAAAAAGTGTTGCTCGCTGGAACCATTGAAGACGCATTATCTACTATCAACACTCTGAATGCAAAGTGGCCCCAAAGTGTTGCGTACAAAGATCTCTCGGAATAATACAGCGCCACAATAGCATAGCTTAGAGGTCCATTGATTCACATTAGAGGCGTTCACACAGGGGCCTGCTCTAAGACCTGAAATAATAGGTACCCAAAGCAAAGCCATAACAGCAGACAGGCCAAATCCCTTTTTTTTGCCTTAATGAGAAAGTTATGTGCTGTTTAATCGTCCAGCAATGAGAGCAAAGCTCCACAATGGCCAGATCCATTGATATTCAATACAGCTCTCAAGTTGCCTTTTACCGGCAGACTCTTGCCACTCTCACCCAGGGCTCTCAGATAATACCGTCCCCAGTAGCATATAGCTCTACATTCACCCGCCGCTCAGAAACCCATTCATCAACATGCATGAACAATGTGAATGGCCACTGGACACATTTCTGATTTAAAAATGTAAATGTTCCTGCGTAACAGGGCTACAGGGTCCAATCAGCCATAACAACTTTTCGGGAAAATTCTAGGTAATTGAAAGCTTTTGATCCCATTGCCAAATCTGCCAAGGACATGCTGTCGGACATGTCTAGTGAGACACATACATTCAGCGAAATGCAAAAAAAGCCTCCCTTGCAAACCAGAGGAAGAGAAGAGGGTAAAGGCTGATACATACATAAGAACAAAGTTCTCGCAGCCCTGGACATTTCATACTCAGCAAGAACTCAAGTGCAGAACTCAAAGGCCCCGCCCACAGCAGCAAACTTCCGCGCTGGCGGAAAGCACATTAACCACGCCCACTTCAAATTGACCAATCACACAATAGTTCTGGGACACGACGCGAGAACAAAGTTCGGCCCGGCTGATGTGTGGAGAACAAGCGCGAGAACACCTGACCTAGGGCTGCGAGAACAAAATGACGTCATTTTGTTCTCGCAGCCCTAGGTCAGGTGTTCTCGCAGCCCTGGGTGCGAGAACAAAGTTTTCGCTTCTCGCAGAGTATGGATCAGCCTTAAGAAAAGAGAACCCATACCTTTGCAGTTTAATATATCTTTCCCACCACATCACAATGGACCTTTCCACACTGTCAGTCACGTGGAGAATCATAACCAATAAGATTGCCTGATTCCTTAAGACCACGCCCCTTGCAACAGAGTCGCCATGATGTCCCACAAACAAAGCTTGTCCCACATCCATGCAGTCTGCAGGACTTGTTTTTAATACATGGATAGAGCTTATGTATTTTACATTTGGACAACTACATATGGCCTCATAGACATTATTATTAAAAACATGCCTGAAAACTTTAGAAAATAATTTCCTTCTACTTGAGTCATTATTGATGATACTGAATGTAAGACCCAGGTGCCATCTGCACTGGCTTTACAGAGTCAGCTTTATAGTGACTAAGTCAAGCACAACCCTCAAAGCATTGACTGGATGTGATCCAAGTGGGTCTGTCATGTTTGTGTCAGTTATTTACAGGTGCTGTATCTGATAAGACAATTACTGAACGCAGTGGTTTTTATGATTTACTTAAAACACTGAAAGTTCACAAGTGCAACAATCAAATGGTTGATAGCGACTCCACACATCAATTTACAGCAGCGCCGACACAAAAAGCTACACAGCTCGCTAATTACTTAAAATTCAAAGGTTTATTTGTCACCTATTTCAGTGTACAGGTACATTGAGCAGTGACATGTTTTTTTCGCGAGGACCAGATTTCTACCGCGCCATCGTGTGATTAGCATAGCTAGGTGATTAGCCCATTGTAGCTAGTAGTTAGCAGATCTTAAATTATAAATTAGCGGCATTTGGCAAATAACATACAGCGATATTGAGAGAGAATCATCAGCAGGGGGGTGTTGTTCAGTGGACATTACTAACATGCTGCAGAGCGTGTGGGGAAGCTTGGGGGACATAGCAACAGTAACTAGGGGGGGGGGGGGGGGGCTTGTCGCTTGAGTAGGGAAAGGTCCGTTGCTTCATCTTTTGTGAATTGGAACTCTGCGCAGCGCAATTCCATCAACGAATATGATTAATATGTTGAGCCACAAGCCGAGTTGAAGGCACAGATGGATAATCAAGTTGTCATCCTCGCTGTGTCGTGATATAATTTACTCAATCGCTACGTATTGCTGCGTAAAGAAAGGGAAAAGCAGAAGACGGTGGCATGACCTGATAAATGACGCCCCGAAGGACATTCTGTCAAAACTACAGCGCCAGAACAAACAAAACAATTAATTTCACGATTTAAACCTGTCCACCACTTACCACTAAATCTAGTTGCTACAACGTCATTAGCTGTTGATTCATTATTTTGTGTCGTCTGGTTCCTCAGACTCTCTCAAGACAAGATAATTTAACTTATTGAGTTCATATTGTTCTCATAATGGTTCCTGAGTGCTGACACAGACCACACAGGTTGGCATGGGAAGAGCAGCCAACAGTTCCAGTTCAATTCACACAGTACCTCATCAACATTTATTCTCGGTAGCTCCTTTGGCTTCTCATCAAACTATCTTACGAATAGAACAGGAAGTTCAATGAAGTGTCCAGCGCGAACATTAAATACACGACGTGTGTGAGTGGGCGTGGTAGCTGGCTGGTTTAAGCAGCCTCACCTTCTTCTTCTTCTTCTTCTTCTTCGTTTTATTGGCGGATTACAGTATTCTGTGTGTATACCGCCACCTACTGTACAGGAGTGTGTAAAGGGACCGGCCAGACTAGATCACGTTTTCATTTTTGAAGGATAAGTAGATAAAGCAAATAAACAAAATCAAAACAAACTAACTAAATAAATAAATTAATAATAATTAAATTCTTTTCATTAATTCTGTATCATTTAGGTAAATGATAAGAGCTTTGATTCTATCTCTCTGCATGCCTTGTTCCTCGAGTATGTTATGGATTCCTGATTCTACTTCTAGTTCAAGCCAAACATTATACTTTGTACAATTAAATAAAACATGATCTACATCTTCCTTAACTTTACATTCTACACATTGACCATCACTTTTCCCTAATATTTGTAGTGTTGAGTTAAGGCCTGTGTGCCCTAGTCTCAGTCTTGTGTAGCAGCCTCACCTGGCCTGAGTCAGACTGATTATACTCTGGGGCTGGTTGAGGCTGCACACCTGCGGTGCACTGGGTGATCAAGGCACACAGGATAAACCAGTCATCAACACCACACACACACACACACACACACTCAGGGAGAGCTCTGATATGTCGGCATGGACCACCTGCTCTCTACCTTTAACGTTTTTCCACCTTGCCAGTAAACTGGTGGTAAACATAAGTGGCGTGTGGTAGGACTAACTGATACATGCTAATTTATACAAGTCAAATATTTTTAACCTGCTGATTATTTGTGAGAAACCAGAAGACCTCGGTGGTTTTAGGTTGTAGTGTTTCCACAAGTTGTGTGTTTGCCACACAACGGGTCAACGCGGGTACGCAATCAGACACAGGCCTGTCGACCATATCAGCTTTTACTGACTCTTCTCACATGTATGCTAAATGGTTTTTCAAGTGGGACAAAAATGAGAATAGAGCGACGCAGGGTATTTCACAAGGCCATTGGCGACAACAAATACACAGCACTTGAAACGTGGCGATTTTAACGGTCACCAAATCCCTCATTATCATTAGGCTTTCCAGCCACGGAATAAACTAAGCTGGGCGCTGACCAGGAATCCAAATGGGGAATCAGATCCAAAATGGCTCCAGAAAGTGATAATGGGCAGAGAGAGCCACAAACAAACCCAGTGTTTACCCGCAGTCAAGGTCAGTGCCAAGGTTATCTGCTGAGCTGGGGCGGCGTGCTCATTTCTCCAGGCTATCTCCCAACACCGTTTCAAAAGGTCAGTCATTAACCATGTTGTAACAAGAAAGCACCACTTACTGGCAAACTCTTTCCTGCTCGATAAAAACCCATTTGTGTCACTTCCCACAACAGGCTGAGCGGCAAAACCTGTCCCTCATTGGGTTCATTTCTAAAACACCCAGGTTGCATTGTTATAGACGTTCACCGTGATTCATGACCCCCCCTCCCCACCCCCACCCCCATTAAAGCTTAGTCAACCCTCTAATCGTCCACTTATCACCAGTACAACCTGGGAACAATGCGGGGCCATTCCATCGACCCCCTGAAACACGCTCGCTTTCAATTGACTCAGAAGTTCTTCTAATGGCAAA
The DNA here is from genome assembly GCA_002895965.2 of Coryphaenoides rupestris. NCBI lineage: Eukaryota > Metazoa > Chordata > Actinopteri > Gadiformes > Macrouridae > Coryphaenoides > Coryphaenoides rupestris. The sequence goes on from PIJE02001404.1 coordinate 11,552, forward strand.
ATATTAGCCGCCTTGGTTCCACCGCTGAGTTATTCCTGCTTCGCTCAATAGGCACTGTCTGCGCCGGCTGACAAAATGGTCTGTCACGGGCCAGAAAGAGCTTCGGTTCCCGCCTGGGAACAAATGGGTTTCACACTCCACCTGCAGGGATGCTGGGGAAAGGTGTGAATGGGCACAGGAGAACAGCCACAGGACACGGACTCCGCGAACTACAGAGCCAGCCAATTAGTCTCGTCGCAGCGGGGAAGCTCGCACGCTCCCCACCCCGCACCTGCGAAGGGATTGGCGCCACATGACATCCCACTTTGTTGGCTATTTTAACCACGCCATTTAAGCTATTTAAGAATCTAGTGCAAACGTATCCAGGCGGGGGGAAAAAGGAGCGCTTGCGCACTTGCAATTTAAACAGCCGCTCCGGACGTACCCCGAGCTAACGTCGAAGACATTCATCGTCCAACATTAACACCCGCATTTGCTTTCTCGTATCAACGCCAATCACGGCACTTCCTCACAAAAAGGCACAATACTAAAAGAGGAGCTTGTATTAAGACCCGTCCCCCCCCCGTCCCCCCCCCGGAAAGAATCCATAGATAGGCGTGACAGCTTCACTAAAAAGACTAATCATATAATGCCTCCACGCCTACCCACCCTCCAAATCCCCACCATGTCCTCGCCCGCTCATTGACAGCAGAGAATTGAACTCCCTCCAGCTCGCCATGATGATGACTGGTTGAGGAGACGCGTTAAAAACTGGAAGTGACTCAACGTTCTCTGACACGGCTCATTTGGCGGTCGAACGGCATTTTGGAACACAACGGAGCGCCTTTTTGGATGCGTATATGGGCATAGCGTGGCCAACGAGGAGAGAGCGGCGTGGAGGAGGAGGAGGAGAGGACGAGGAGGAGGAGGAGGAGAGTAGCAGAAGGGTTGGGCCAGGAGTTCATGTTGTCACGTGGAAGCGAGAGTGGAGAAATGAATTTGAGCTGTCAAGAGGGGGTGGTATTGTCAGCTGCGGATGGCTGGGAGCCGGAGTCTCTTGAAATCCCGACACTAAGATGCTGTCAAGCTGCCCCAAGGAATAGCAGAAGAAAGAAAAAAGCGGCGGCCCGACGTTGATTTGAACCAAGTGCGTTGATGGAAAAGAAAGGAAAAAAAGGCGCATCCCCCGTCAAAGTCACACCACAAGCCGTATGCTAATGTCAGAAATACAGTGTTGCTTCTAATGATGTTTAATACACTCGTGGTATATGTGTTTAGTGTGGGTTTTCTTTTCATTTCATGATTTTTAGCAAGGGCGGAGGGGAATACTTGCACGGCAATAAAAGGCAGAAAAACTATTGGAGGAAAGAAGCCACCTGAGAACAAACAGTGCACATATGAAAGAGAACATATGCAAAGCATCAAGGGGTTAAACTCAAGCCCACCTGGATTTGGATTCGGCAATGAGGGATCAGACAAGAAAAGAAAAAGGGGCGGAAAAACAAAATGAAGTGTTCGCTCCGAGCTCTGATGCCTATCATGCATTGTGGTGTGAAAGACACATTTACAAGCTGTTGTATGTGGGGAACTCAATCTCACCAAATTGTATTTGTTTGTTTACCAGTACACACACGTACACACACACACGTACACACACACACACACACACACACACACGTAACACACACACCACACACCGCACACACCACGCACACACACACGCACACACACACACGCAACGAAGGTGATAATAGAAAGGGAAAATGTATCCCTAATAGAAAAAAAAAAAACAACCTCGGGATACAATTTTGCTCAATTCTCCTGATGGAAAAGATTATCTGTTTTTCCTGCTTCAGAAAATCAAACTGACACAACAATGTTTTAGGAAGTGGCCGTGGTCTAAAAACAACATTTAAAACAAAGTACCATTTTGTTGAAGCAAAGTACTCATATTTGTATGTTGTTCCTTTTGTTCAATGATGAAATAAACAATATGCTCTCACTATTGTATTTCACAGCAGTTGTAAAATTGATATCTAAAATGATGGCTTATTTGGTATCATTCTATTATGTATTTTGGATATATGGGGGGGGGGCATATGTGCTCAAACTACATTGAAATGGGACAAGGGAAAAGCAGAAGACCCTGACATGACTATGGGGTGCGTGACGTTTCTATGGTAGAATTTTTGCAAGCCCCCCCCCCCCCCATCCTAAGACCTCTGAGGTCCCTCAAGGGCCCCAGGCTCCTGACTCCCACTGGGTTGAAAAGGACCACATACAGTATGTAGTACACGGGCGTCCCTGAGACACAGACACTTGACTCCGCAGTACATGATAGTCAGACCTTTGAACACGAGCGTGGACCCAACACAGAACACGTCGAAACCAACGTGCTACCGCGACACGCAGCTGGAGGCCTTGCAGAATAACGAGTGCATAAGGCATCAATTCCGCCAGAGGGGAAGCCCATTTTTCAAGGCATATTATTGGGTCTGTTTGTTGGGATGAATTAGGAAATTAAGAGATAAACCGTTGTTCTGTGCGGATGTGAAGAGTCCTGTGTTGTCCCTTCCCTCTCGTAATTGCAGAGCTCGAGTCCTCTTGCCGTCCCCCCCCCCCCCCTTTGAAGGATTATTGCTGAATACACACTCGAGAAGACCCTCTCTGCCCACGTATCTTGTTGCAAAGCGTTAACGTCCAATCTCGAGCGCAATTACCGGCTACTTTCTCCGTGAGCATGGCTTTTCTTTCTCTCCACATGCCCGGACCATATGCTGGTCCGCCACGGAGCTGGAGAAACCCAACGAGGGCCTCGGCCCGTGGGGCAATAACGTATATTTACCTTTAATCATGCATCTGTGGAAGAGAGGCCCCGCATGTGAATTACCGATAATGGAGGCTTTCTGTTAAACAAGTGGTCGTGCAGATTAAAAACATTCTCCGAGTGTATTATGGCAATCAAAGAGCAGTTTCAGCTCAATGGACATTGACACTTTGGAATGACGGGTTCAAATCATGAGGAATTCGGCCAGGGCATGTATCATCGAAATTACCTTTTTAACCCCCCCGTGAATTTCAGGCATTTATCAGAACTGAACACTTCAATATACACTAATTTCATCATAGCTCAAGATGTACGTCATTACGCAACGATAAAAGGCTGTATGAGGAACTGCTCTGTATGATGGGGGGGGGGGGGGCGGGGGGATAATCAATCCATTAATATCCAAAGGTAACCTAACCTGCTGCGCCCGGCCCTGCTGGACACTCAGATTTAATTCCGTGAATGTCAAAATATTGTCTATGGCTGTGCCGTGACCTCTCACAAGATGTGCTCAGTCTAATACATTTTCATTAACATTTGACCGAGGCCTGAGAGGGTGGGTTAGGCTGTGGAGAACTATAGTCAATAAAATAAAATGAATGACTGAAAGCCCACAAGCCGCCAACTGAGTCCACAAGATGGATTTGACATTTCCAATACTCTGAGTGAACCCAGGAAAGACCTCATTGATTGGAGAAAGGATATAGGACCTAAAAGATGAATTTATTTAACAGCATTAAATCTTTATGTCTGTTAGCGCAAGTGATGAAGCGCAGCCCCTGAAACCGCCTGTTCAGTAAACAGGCGGTAGCCAATTTGCATTTACAAAGTACAAAAAAAACATAATCTTCGCACCCTTCTTTTTCATACAACTGCCTTCTAAATATTCAATATTCCAAGGTCCAATAACTACTAAATCATTCCGACAGTGACGTAAAGAGGGCAGAACCCAAGGTCAGGACAATATTTAATGATGCCTGTGAAGCTGCATCAAAAACAACACAAAAACAACCAAAAATACGCGGCAATTATAATCATTTTTTTTGAACGAGTGCGGGCCCACCTCTATGAACTGACCCAACCTCGATGTTACATCACACACACATACTCTGTCTGGTGTCTCCCTCTCCAACAATAGCTTTCGATCTGTTCCCAATACTCCCGAGGACAAACAAAACCAGTGAGTCCATGTGACCACAGACTTCCTTTCAAAAGAGACGCCGTCGTCCGTTGTCGACGTTTCTCCCTTTGACTGAAGGCCGCCCGCCCCCCCCCTGCCTTTGGTGAACGAAAACAACCCCATCAGTCACACACATATGTTGTAGCTCTAATGGTGTCTTTGTATGTAGCGCCCGGTCTTCCGCTGAGTGCCGCGGTCATCAAGCGTCCCAGAGGGCTAGCCGCGGGAGGTCGATTATTTCCTCTTCCTGCTCAGCTGAGTCGGGGTGGCGGGGGTGGGGCGGCGGGGGGGCGGGGGCGAGGGGAGAATGGGTTGTACAAATTAGCGCATGAATAGATTACACGGCGAAAGCAGAGGGGGGAATCACACAATGGGGGTTGTCCTTTGTCCTTCATTGTCTCAAAGGGGCCCGGAAGACAATTCCATATAGAGTGCTCCGGTGTCCTCTTTCTCACTTTCACCTGCTGGTTTCTTTCCGAAACCCCCGATTCGGCACAGGACCACATATGCCGCGCTGACCCTAAAAGGCCGGATGACATTACACGCACGGACCCTTCAAAGGCACAACAGTTGGACCACGCGGCGGCGTACGAGAACACGCCGATTAAGCGGCAACACGCACAACAGGAGGTCCGGTCTGTCTGTTAAGGCCGTGTGGCGAAATCCAACACCGACGCAACTTTGTTTGTGACCGGCGGAGCGAAAGGGGAGATGGACGGTGTCCCCGGGAGCGAGCGGGCAGCTGAGGTAGTACCTTCACCCGGGGTACATTCAATGAGGAGGAGGAGGCTTTCGCAAAACAAAAAGAGCAATCTGGGGATCTCCACCCGACCCGGGTCTACTACTGTACTGAAAGCCCATCTGTTCCTGGAGCTCCCACTACAGCCATACATCACTAGCTTCCCCAACCCATCAGCTCGGGCTCCTGTTGGGAGAGATACTGTAGGTAAGGTACCAACACCAGGGACCGGCCAACGCAGAAAAATCCAGTCAGCAAATAATTGTGAATGGAATTTTGAAGTGAATGTCCGGCTAAACGCAATTCTACTTCTCAGTTTGGCAATGCAACTAATGGCGAACTAATGTGCTGCAGTTCTACAATCATGCTACAGTGGTTGAGATAATTAAGCTTCGTGGAGTTCAAACGAAAACAGTCATGTGGGAAAGGTAATTGCTTTCACTCGTCACTGCACATACCTTTAATAAGAAATAACATACCGACAAAATATCAAGGGGGCCCATTATATTGCCACGAGGTTAACTTATATGACAACGTATTCAGAACAGACCCGTGTTCCGGTCTCAGTTCCACGGTATCATTCTGAAACATCCTGCCTCGAAACATCCAAACACAAAGATAACTTACAACTGTGCAACTATAAAATGCAGTTATGCTTGAAAGTGCCAAATCTGATCGGCGTATTTTACAGCTCGTCGTGTAAACAACGGCGAGACACATAATCTAGTCGGACTCGGCGCAAATAAAGTCATCTCGACAGCCCGTGAAATACACGAGCGCTCGCGGACCTCATAAAGCTAAACCCACGTCGCAAATGTCTACGATGGGTTCTGGATTAATCCGCGGAAATTCAATACAGTTGTAAAATACCGACGGAGAACCTCTGTCGTTACGGTTGACCAAAATCCATATGCAATATCAACTTAATCACTGCACTCATACCTGCAAGGGCAATGAGAGAAGTGTCGGTCCCCAAAGACCATAAAACATGTCAATGCACTCACTGAAATAACTCGATTTATGCCGTTTTTTCCACAGCTAAACCACAGCTAGTATGTAAATGCATTCTGGATTCTTTATATAGTTTTGTATTGTTCAAGCTACATTTCGATTGTGGTACAGAGCGCACATTAGCATTGCCAGGTGCGTGAGTTGGTGTCCCACATCAGAGGCGCCAGTCATTTCATATTTGGCATTGCTACACTGGAGAGAAAAAAACTAAACAAATTAATGTCTGACGGTTATTATCAGTAATTATTGGATGTGGATGGGGTTGAGTCGGCTCACAGCTGTAACTGTGCCAGGGGTCTGCATTAAAAACATAAAGCAGAGGCCTTTCCTGACCCACGCAGCCTCCAGCCCCCCCGCACGCCATAATGATGATGCAGCAAATCAATGTTTATGGGAGCGATGAAAACATCGTCTGCGAAGCCCCCCGCCATCACAAGGAGCGTAAAAATAAGACGCGACGCCGAGACGCTTCACAGGATCGGACGACTGAGCAGCGGTATCATAATTGACTGTGCGACGTAACGACATAGCCCCCGAACAAGTGAACTTCACGGAGCAGAATGTCGGCATCGAGGTATCCGTCTGCAGAAAGGGTGAGCGCCGCCGACATAGCAACCGTGTCGGGAGGAGTCGATGTTTGCACACCAAAAAAAACCCTGAAGCTTTGAGAGGCAGAGTTGGCAAACTATTGATCGGTTAACCTTGGCTGTGTTTCAAAAGATAATATTGAAAAAAATACTGGTACAAAGGTAAAGGCAAACGGAGGATGGAAGTATTTTTGGTTTCAAGTCCCATGGAGCGCGGAATGCGAAACATAAAAAGCAAACGCTCACCCTGATAAACCACCCTGTCCATCAGCTGCCAGCAATGATTCGGAGCAGAAATTCACTACCAGTTAAGGTTATTGTTATTGCGCAATACCAGACACAGGAGCACAAGATATGGGGAGCACACCCTTCTCGTTTACTGGATGCCTATTAAAATGCTTTGCAGCAACAACAACAATAACGACAACAATAAAACAAACAACAAAAGAAGAATAGAAATGCTAAAAGAATATATCCCCGTGAAGGTGTCAAGGTGACCCCCCGAAGACACAAAATGGGCCTCAGAATGAAAAATGCTCCGCAATCATTTGCAATTTCAAAAGCTATTACCTTTCGCGCCAATCCATATTTCATGAACAACTAATCGCCTCGTTCATATCAGTTTGTCTTTCCCTCTGCAATCCCAGTCAGCCATCATCTCACCACGCCCCCCCCCCCCCCCGCGGCAACCTATAGCACAAATCAACAGGGCCAGCAGGAACCGGTGTGTGAATGCATGAATCACAGCGCTCCGTCATCGACCCTCCGTGGCTCTCATTGGAAAACAACTTAATGAACATTCTCCGGTGCATCACACAATGCATCAGAGTGTTCCAGGAGATAAGTGTTTCCTTGGATTGACAGGGAGAAAGAAGGGAGGAGAGGGAGAGAGGGAGAGAGAGAGAGAGAGAGAGAGAGAGAGAGAGAGAGAGAGAGAGAGAGAGAGAGGAAAAATAAACCCCTCCAGGATCCTGTGAGGCCCAGAGTCCAGTTGAGGCGGGATTCATGGATTTATTGATCCGGCTTCTCCCCAGATAAGAGATGGGAGAATAATGATGCCTTGAATGGTTTCAACTGGAATTGCACGAGGCAAGGACGGGGAGATGGGAGGTGGTGAGGGGATAGAGGAGGTGGCAGTGGTGGGGGAGGTGGGGGGAAGTTAAGACCTGTGGAGGGCTACGCTAGGTGGAGTTGAGCGCATCAGAAGTCAGCCCACACGGCCATCTGCGGGCATCCCTTCTGACACCCGGGACACCATTACTAGTATGACACCTCTGCGTCACTCCCAATCCGCAAAGTATCCTCCGCGAACAACTCGTCCCGCTCCCATTTCTCCGGCCAGAGCCAACATAACAAGAGTCCAAAAAAAAAATGTCATCCAAAAAAACAATTAAATATATAACGTGGACATTATCTGATGATGTTCGCAAGGACCAACGTCCCCCTGCGGAATATTCAAATAAAAAGTCATCTTTAGTCTACGGTTTGAGAGCACTTGACATCCCCAGTCCCACCCTAAACGGCCAGGGACTGTTCTCTGTTCCCTCCAAAGTCACTTTGTCGTAGTTTCCGTGCCAGATGGGCTACTTTTCTTTTCTTTCTTTCTTTTCATTATTTTTTTTTTACTACAAAGGCGTCTTTGCAATGATAATCATGTTGCACAGCAGAAGAACAGAATAGCGCAATAGGGGAAGTTTGCAGCCGCATCCCTCATAGATTTCCATCCGGGGTCCAGAATTAACACCTCAACGCCAGCAGCCAGTGGCAGATAGATTTGACCACTTGGTAGATAAAAATAAAATACAAAAAAAAAATCTGGGTTACATATTAAAACAATTGCTTGTCGGGGAGATATTTCCACTCTCTGGCAGGTAAAACGACACAAATTCAAAAGTTAACTTTGGACTCAATATGTTGCTCTGGCGGAGAAATGAGCGACGGGACGATTGTTCGCGGAGATACTTGCGGATGGGAGTGACGCAGAGGTGTCAATACTAGTAATGGTGTCCCGGCGTCAGAAGGGATTGCCCGCAGATTGGCCGTGTGGCTGACTTCTGATAGCGCTCAACTCCCCTAGCGTAGCCCTCCACAGTCTTTACTCCCCCTCCTCTCTCTCCACCCACACCGTATATACCACTCCATACCTCTCTGCAGCATTCCAAAGGACTGCGAGGCGGCCACCGCGTTGAAGAAGAAATTCCACCTAACGCCACAATAATTTGAATACACTCTATCCCCTCACCCACCTCCCCATCTCCCCGTCCTTGCCTCGTGCAATTCCAGTTGAAACCATTCAAGGCATCATTATTCTCCCATCTCTTATCTGGGGAGAAGCCGGATCAATAAATCCATGAATCCCGCCTCAACTGGACTCTGGGCCTCCAATTCCTCCTTCTTTTTTCCCTCTCTCTCTCTCTCTCTCTCTCTCTCTCTCTCTCTCTCTCTCTCTCTCTCTCTCTCTCTCTCTCTCCTCCCTTCTTTCTCCCTGTCAATCCAAGGAAACACTTATCTCCTGGAACACTCTGATGCATTGTGTGATGCACCGGAGAATGTTCATTAAGTTGTTTTCCAATGAGAGCCACGGAGGGTCGATGACGGAGCGCTGTGATTCATGCATTCACACACCGGTTCCTGCTGGCCCTGTTGATTTGTGCTATAGGTTGCTCGGGGGTCGTCCGAATACGCAGAAGACAAAACAAAGCCATCCCCTCTTTTTTACTTAATTGTACAAAAATCTAGCTTCCTGCCTCTTTAAACGACAGGGAAACACAAAGAGAGTATTTTATATGTCAAGTGGAGCTCCGCCCCCCCCCCCCCCCCCCGCGCCCCCCTGGTTGATTGCGATAACGACGACGCCAGACGAGAGATCACGCAGTACTGCAGATTATTTACTCAGCGTTATGTTGGTTCAGGGGACCTTGACACGCGACTGCGACGAGAGACGGAACGGCTGCCATTTGGAACGATATCCCTGCGAGTGAAGGGAGGCAGGGCAGGGCGCGGTCATGTCTGCCAACTGATTTGTGAAACTGCTGAAACGGAGCCCTCACTCCTTTAATCCTCGTGAAGGCACTCAAATACGAGAATAACATAGATAGGAGGGTTATGACTATTTCAGACAGGCATCGACTAGAGGTAGAAGTAGGCGGAAAATAGAAATGAAGGAGATCTATTGGTACAACATGTGGACTTCTGAGATTCAGAAGGAGGAGAAGGCGATGATTAGTTGGCCTTCCATCCAGAGTAAAAGATTCTGCGCCGTGGCCTTTGTCGGGCAGCTTAGCTGCTCAAACAGCACACAGTAGGGGAACAGGCCCCAGTGATGTGGTGTGTGTGTGTGTGCTGTGTGTTGTGTGTGTGTGATGTGTGATGTGCTGTGTAGTGGTGTGTGTGTGTTGTAGTGTGTAGTGTGTGTGTGCTGTGTGTGTAGCGTGTGTTTGCAATAAAAACTACCCGGGCCCGGGAACAGAATTCACCGGATATTTGTGCAACACAAAAAAATTTTTCCTTGCTGCTTTGTCATTGGGTGATTTGAAATATGAACATGATGTGATGTTTGAATATGAACATTATGATGTGATTTGAATATGAAATGATGTTATGGCACACGGACCAACAATGATTCATGTCTTTCATGTTTTGAAGCTTTTACTGTTAAGGGGAACCGAGAGAAGATAGGAGTGCAAGAAAATCATTCATACCACACAAAACAAAAACGGGTGTCCATTTTTTGTCCATCTATTTGGGCTTGTGACATTATTAAAGAATATCTCCATGGGGACTATAACCGAATAGTCAGGGCTTACACATTTATTTGTAAGCACTTAATCAACAGTTACAGTCTGGCACAGGCCATGCATATTATACGCCGCCTAACCCTGTCTCCCCAGAGGGCAAGAACAAAGACTCGCCTTAATTACCAAGGAAGACAACATAGACTCGATTGGCGAGGCGAGCTCCGCCCATTTTTCATGTCAACCCAGCTCCAATTTTGATTTGTTTTATTTCCTTTATTTGCCACATGGTGTGCTGTCCTAACACTTCTTTCATTATGTTTTTTTTATTGATTTGAGCGATGTGCTGAAGTAGGCTATTTAATTGTTGTTTTTTTGCATGGTGTGCTTTACATATTTAATGTATTTCTTTTATTTGCAAGTTGTGTGGTGTGCTGAAATATTACATTAGTTTAATCTCAAGCTGCGTCTTGCACAGATCAGTTAAGATCAGAACTAACGTCTGAACTATAAGACTTCTGTGGTCAGGCAAGCGCCTCTGCAGTTCCCACTTGCAGATTACAGAGAGACTAAATGGAGTTTTCTTTCCACAGCGCCACGGGACTGTGAACTCTGAACCTCACTTAGGCCCCCCCCCCCCCCCCACTGACCCCCTCTCATGCACACACTCACACACACACACACACACACACACACACACAGGTGGTACACAGTACATGCACCCACATAATCTTACTACAGAACTTGATACTACACTTTTATATTTGCTTGCTGTTTTTTTGCCAATTCCTAAAATAAAGCTGCTCCTTTTGCTTGTAAAGACTGTAAATAGTGTGAATATTCTGATTACTATTTCGCTAAATTGTGATATTTGGATATTTGTATTATTCTGTTGCACATTCCGCTGGGCCACGAACTTTTTCATTCACTGCACATCCTGTATGTGTGACAATTAAGCTTGTTAATCTTGAATAAGTCAAGCGATGCAACCTATTCGGCCTACAAAGTTGAAGTAGATATTATGCCCCAGACAGAACTGCTGGGATGCTTTTCATTTGAGGGGTTATACAGGCAAAGGCCTGCATTGTTAGGAGATAAGGTAGGATATAATAATATATGATTATATGAAAGGAATGAATAAAACAAATCAGAGTTGAGAAGTTGACTCTGGGCAAGTTTCCACCGGGTTTTGCAAGCAAATATTGTCAAACTAAAATCACTGCGGTGTGATTTCGCTTTTAATTAAACCTTCATTGACCATTTTAATCAGGCCTATAGTTATATGAACAAACAAATAATAATGAATCAAGCCGTTGAGAACTCCAAACTCTGCAGGCACGGCAATGTGTTCCAGAAACAAGACACTCAGCTTCCACATCAACTTCATGGCCACTGGGCCAAGCGTTTCCCTTTGTGTTCCTTTTTATCTCACGCGGACGGCGGCTCGCATTGATGTCCCTGTGAGTCTTTTTTGGAACGTTTGGTGTGGAACCGGACAAGGAAACACGTAGGAAACCTCTAATCCTGTACCTATCGGAAGCAGGGGTAGGCTAGTGCCGGCTAGTGGGTCGATTTAGCCGCGATGAGAGCTGAGGGACACTCCTAGGAGCCAAATGAGAGCGTAAAGAGGTAGGTTTGAAGTTTGGATTTTAATATTTCAGCAGTCAGCTTCGTTGATAAAAAGGTGGCGGACTGTTCCACAGATAGGGTGCCTCGATATAAGAGAACAGTCTGGTTTCCTTTCAACTTGAATTGACAGAAGCAGACCAGAGGGGGGGCCGAGAGGGACAATAGGAAATAATAAGCCCCTTCGGATGGGATGCTGATAATCCGTGAAGGATTTTGTAGGTAAGTAGCAGCGCCGTAATGTCTGACCTGGTCGTTAATTGGAAGCCAGTGGAGGGAGGAGAGAATGGGCGTAATGCAGTCGAATTTTCCGCTCGAGCGGCGGCATTCTGCACAAGCTGGAGGCCTTTTTTGTCACGGAGTTCGGTAAACGAGAGGACGGTGCATTACAGTAATCTCGCCTCGAAAACATATACTGTACACGTGGATGAGCGTCTCTGCAGCGGAGGATAACATTGGTCTGATGTTACATCCGTTTTTTAATTGCGGTCAGGCGAGATTCAACCTTCTGGATCGGGGGGGGAGGAGTCGTTTAATCCAACGCGAATGTAGATTTGGGTGGCGTCAGCATAACGGCGAAACCTAATTCCGTATCTGCAAATAATATCTGCAAGAGGAAGCATGTAGATTGAAAAAGTGCAATAGACCGAGGGGGGGGCGACCCTTGGGAAAGACCAACGCTTAGGCGGCAGTGTTTCAATTTTGAATCTTCACAAAGAATAAATTGCGTTCTGTTTGTGAGATAAGGCCGGAAGCGGAGTAGAGCCAAGCCGCCGATGACAACACAGTGTTCCGAGACGATGAAGAAGAATGCTTGTGGTCAACTGGGCAGAAGGTGGCACTGAGGTCAAGCAGAACCAGCAGGGAGCTCGCTTCGCCGTCCGCGGTAAGGAGAACATTGTTTACCACTCTGGTCACAGCGGTTTTCAGTGGAATAGAAAGTTCCTAGACCCAGACTGAAAGGGTTCAAGTAAGTTTGTTTGTCATCATGTAATTGATGGTTTGGTTATATAGCTATAATTCGTTCCGGTGTTTTAAAAGGTCCAGTTAATATATTTGCTCTATTTTCTTTGACAAATGGGGAACGAACAAAAGAGAAACAGGAAGGGAGGTAGAGAAGGGAAGGGAGAGAAAGAGAGAGAGAGAGAGAGAGAGAGAGAGACTGTTAGAGAGAGCTGAAGTGACAGGGAGAGAGTTATTTTCAATACTTCTCCACGCAGTAGTAACCATGAAGTAATGCCTTCCCCTTTGGAAAGGGTTTACAAGGAAGGGAAAGACACTGTCTAACCATCCACTTTGGTGTACACTCCGGAGACAGCTGGTTTTGGCACAGTGAGCCTTCATGTGGACGGTCCTGCTCCAAGGATTACGTCTCGCATTTTAATTGACTGTCACTCATAGAGGAAGCGGTCAACAGTAACACTCAAAGATTGTGCAGATTCCCTTTATAATATCCCCGACAACGGATCAATAAGGTGGAGCGTGAGCAGTTGGGCAGATTTCCAGTCGTTAACTATCACCGTCAACCTGTGTGTTGTGGAGATGAGCCCCTGGTCATGAACCTCCGCAGTGATGACAGAATGAGGAGCAGACTGTGACTACAACACATATTTAGCTATTTAGCAACTTCTGTAGCAAGCCTGATATATACTGTATGTGTATATATACAGTATATACAGTATATATACAAGATTAAACTTCCTGAATATTGAATATATATGTATATATATATTTGGACTGTCGAGCGGTTAAAAAAAACATACCTAATTATTTAAATGAATAACATTTAACACTCATTAATTACATATTAATCGCCTCCGTTAACCTGTCTTCTATCACCAAAATTGGCCCGCCTCCATCCCATTTAGTGATAGAGTTGGTTAATCTGTCACAGGTCGACCATTATAAATGATTCCAACCATACACTCTTTCAGATGATCTGGGTTTTGAGAGACGGCCTCTTCCAAACTCTCCACACTATTGTCTGTGACTATACGTTCCCCTCCTGATCTAGATGACCCTTCACCTCCAACACCTCCCACCAACTAAGAAGTTCAAATCAAAATCAAACATTTAGTTTGATTGCCTGGCGGTGTGTTGAAGACACATGCTGGAAGCCACCACCTCATTAACTTTCATTTTTGTAATGGGTTTCACAGTTTTTTTTTATGTTGTTTATTTGAAACTCGGCCCGTATTCACGGTGCTAAAGAGGCTAATGTTAATTCGTGGACTTCCATCTCTGTTGATCTTAAAAACCTTTTGCGTTGAGTATCTGCCGTTTCCATTTTACTTTACCGATGTCCCTTGGTCTCTGGGGGAGGGGCTAATTGTTTTATGCTTTATTTTGTTTGTTTTGTTTGTTTGGGTTTTTTGGTTTTTGTTTGCCTGTATTGGATGCATTGGAAGTAGTTACACGGTAATTAGAAGTGTACTAATTACTGAGTTACTTCTTTGTATTCGGTATACTTTTTTTTGTACATATTGCTCCTAATTGTGCATGTTGTGATCCTAGCGCGGTTGCTACACAAGCCAATAACATGTAGTGTTGTTTGTCTGCACAGGTTCAACGTTTGATCAGAAAAAAGTACCGATTCTGATTCTAACAGATCAAGGTATCTTCTTAAAATCTTCTTTTTTGATATTTATATATACAGTATAAAAAAGGTTACAATTGGTAACGGATGTGCAGCTGGAAATTAACTGCAGGGGATTTAATTGTAGATAAAAAGTTAATAGAGATCAAGACTTAACAACGTGCTCTGGACTGTATACTGTCTAATAAATTAATTAGTCCTGTCCTTTTTTTTGGTTGCATTTTGTAGAAATAGGTTCCAAGGCAAAACACCACACACACACCACACACACTGAAGCTACACAACACACACACACAACACACAACAACACACAACACTACACACTACACACACTACACACACTACACACACGCTACACAAGCAGATTAGATGAAGCTGCGGTGGAATATCTGCCATTGATTAGAGTGTGATGGACAAGAACCGCTCTCCACATCAAATTAATGACTGCCGGCTGTTCCGGCGCTAATGACAACCTGTTGTCGTTGTGAGCCATCGTTCCCTGCTTCTTCACAAAAGGGCTGCTGTGTGTGTGTGCTCGGCGTCGGCATCACGGAGAGAGGAGAGCACATCCACGGGGCTCATTGTACCTCAATGAGCTCGACTGACCCACTTTTTTCCTCGGCGGAGGTCTCGCAGGTCCCCCTCGAAACCCCTCCGCAACAAAGACACCATTTTGTCTTCATTAGACCCAGAAAAAAATGCCGTTGCCTATAGTTTTGCTCTAAATCACATTAGCTTTGTTTACAACGCGCTTGCCGCCTTAATTCTATATCAGTTACACAAATAAACGGATGGGAAATTAGATTAAAAAAAAAAAAAAATACTCGAGCTCAAGAGCACTGTGGTACCGGAGTTGTGCTCGGAGTTGAGTCGACCGCCAGTAAACATCGCCGGAGTCGTCCGCGGTGTGTCCCGCGTGCCGCTGGGCCACTTGGACGGTGCCGCAATTTCTATCTCCACCCCCCCCCTTGGCCGTGAACGTCAGCATTCACGTCCAAGCAGCTGGACCTTTTGAAATCACTAATACATTTCAAATGAAAGAAAATTACAAACCGTGATCAATAATGAAATTGAAATTACCCCTAATAACTGACCATCTGCCTCGAGACCGGGGGGTGGGGGGGGGGGGGGGTTGGTGTGTGTGTGTGTGTGTGTGTGTGTGTGTGAACCTCTTAGGGTGCAACCAAACGGATGGCACGGACCCCAACACACCGGTGTTCATTAAAGCATGGCAAGCTAGCGTGCGGCGGCGGACGCAGAGCAGCGTCGTCAGGACTGGTGATTGTGTAAATTTGCGACCCGTGCGTGGAGGGTTGAACCTTTACCAGTTTCTCTCCCCCAGTGGTTTGCCGCTGCACCTGTCCCAGGCATCACGTCTCTCTCTCTCTCCCCCCCCCAAATGTGCTCTTTGTACAAAAGCGTCAAATGCCCTAAATGTAAATGCAAATGTAAATGACTGCTGTTCGGCGTTAAGGACTAAAGAACCTGGTGATTCTGTTTTGTTCATGTTTTTCTGACCTGGGTTCCGTCGGGCTTACCAATGGCTGCCGATGGAAGGCCGATGCTTTGGCTGCCGTTACAACTCATTCGCTCCGCGTGGAAGTGGTAAATGGATTGCGTTTATATCGCGCATTTATCCAAAGCTCTTTACAGTTGCCTCACATTCACCCATTCATACACCGACGGCGGAGTCAACCATGCAAGGTAACAACCAACACGTCAGGAGCAGTTAGGGTTAGGTGGCGTCTTGCTCAGGGACACCTCGACACTTAGCTAGGAGGAGGAGCCCGGGGGAACCAGCAACCTTCCCTCCAACCGCTCTTACCTCCTGAGCTACTGCCGCCCCACTATTAGTTGTACTAAACCAGTACTGTATATCAGAAAGACATGTTTGGATTTTTTTTTTTTTTGCACACGCCTCCCACCAGTCGCTTTTGTGCATTGTGCATTTTTCCTCCCCCATATTTCTTCACAAACATTTCCCGGAGAAAACTCCTCTGGTTGCTCTGGCCTCCTCCTCCTCCTCCTCTTCCTCTTCCTCTTCCTCCTCCTCCAGCAGCAGCAGCAGCAGCAGCAGCAGCAGGCAGCACCCCAGAGGGCATGCCTCTCAAACACGCCAACACGACGGCCAAGGTCTGAATTGGGCCTCAGTGGGGGGGGGGAACGCGACATCGTCGGCTCTTTGAAAGCCAGTTGTCTGGAGATATGGTTTCCAGAGCCCGAGGAGGAGCTTGTTATCGCCGAAATAGCAACCGGTGGACTTCAGTGGCTCAGAGGAGGCCACGGGGCCCGAACCCAACCCCCGCAAGCATCCCGTTGAATCCCTCCTGTTACACCACCCGCCCGCCCCCCCCCACACCCACACCACCCCAACCCACCCCACCCCTCACAACTCTTCTAAAGGGCGGAGACGTGAACAGCAAGGATAAGGTGGCCGGGCATCATAGCGGTTGCCTATCTATCTCCGTTCAAAGGAGCAGTGGGCAAGATACAGAGGGCATTTATAACGAACTAACTGACGAGAGTTTGAAAAGGCAGGACCGCCAGACGGCATCCAACTGCGCGTGCGAAGACCACCGTAGTCGGGCAGAGAAAGACGACGACCGGGAAGTTGACTTTGTCGCGATGTCCCCTGATTGGTCGACGCAAAACTAGCCGCCGATCGTCTGGTTTCTATGGCCGGCCGGCGAGCGGAAACATTTTTTGACAGCCTATACTTACACAGCGACAAAGACACACGAAACCTAAACCTATGTCTTTTCTTCAACATGCCAAGTCCACACACGGTTCCATATATACGGTCCTAAACAGTGGCGCCATTGTTTTGTGATGTACACATATTTCATCTTAGCCGCGCCGATGGTAAATGATGCTCATACGATATGATGACCTGGCACAAATGATTCCATCCATCAGCGCCGCCATTCTGACAATTCTTTCACGGATAATTGTCCATGTGTCCGTCAGGCAAATGACTGCGCCAGTCAGTGTGTGGAATCTAGGGCACCTCTACGGGAAAAAAAAATGTGTAGAAAAAGAATATTATAAAAGAATAATATGAAAAAAAAAAAGACCCTCTCTCCAACACACACACACACACACACACACACACACACCTGCATGCACGCTCAGACCCTCACACACACACACACACACACAGCAGACGGGCACAGCACCCTTTCTCCACCTTCACGGGGAGACGATGCAATCGAGGAGAAGTATGGCTTCACTTCGGAGATGAATGTACACTCCAGGAAGGTTCCCCCACCTCGCATGAGACAGGAAATCACAAGCTACTGAGGTGATATTTTTAGACCTCTCTCTCCCTCTCTCTCTCTCTCTCTCTCTCTCTCTCTCTCTCTCTCCTCGCTCCAGCAAAACACAAAGGGATTTAAGAGTGATTGCAGATCTAAATAATGCAAAGTGTGTTCTCCGGTATACCCAAGAGGACCCAGATGCAAAACGACTGGGGGATGACAGACAACAGCTGACGAGATGTTCACAGTCACGAGAGTCTTTTCGCGTCTCTCTCCGCCTCTCTCTCGCTCTCTCGCTCTCTCTCTCGCTCTCTCTACATTGTGCTTAAGTGCTTTCAAAGTGAAGTGTTGTGGGGGGGGGGGGGGGGGGGCAGTGTTGGCGGTTGTCTGAAAACTGGAAATTCTAGAGAAATATGAAACATACAAAAATAAATCCTCTAGTGAGCAATGTGAAAATCTGCACAAAGCAAAGTACATCATTGACTCTGCCAAATAAACTGAAATCAATATTTAAGACGTCCTAAATCCCGTCAGTTCTTTTTGGGTGTTTTTTTTTTATTTCTATCGATCGCTATTCCAAGTAGTTCCGCTCTCACCGCCGCTAACACGGACGAATACTTTAATTATCTATTTGCAGCGCGCGCACACACACACACACACACACACCACACACACACACGGGCAAAGACTTGAGGCTTTCAAAGTGGCGATCAAACAATTTTATCTACAGAGGAGGTAAACAAGAGTGGAGATCGCTCGTCGTCGGTGAAATTAGAAAATCATCCCTCTGAATCCCAAATGCTCACTTGTGTGACTGTCGAGAAGCAGCTGTCGCGAGTTGTGAATCGGGAAAGAAATACAAAATGTTCCCGCACCAGGCGATGAGAAGCACTTCGACGTCGACGGAGGCAGAAGGGTTTTGGGAAAAAACACCTTTTATAGGAGCAGCTATTTTGAAATCGTGTTCATTAATTTTTTTTGGGGGGGGGGGGGGGGGAGTGTAATGTGTGGATATTGGAGGCATCTCTGAGTGCCGCGTCGGAAACAATTTCTTTCATCTTCAGTAGCTCGTTATTGCGGGGCGCCACTTTGTCAAGAGAATGACTGAGAAACAAACAAGAGATCACCGAGGCTTAAAAGTTGGGGGGAAAAGTCGACCAAAACACATTGTTAAATAGGGTTGACATGGAGGAGGATACGATGTATACACACGGCTTCGTGAAACATACTTAAGACGGGTTAAAAGACAATACCGGTCTGCATTGTTGGATAATAATTGGTCTTCAACGATGAGACATTTTGTAAAGTACCTGTCTGGCGGGTCACTGTGCGACGTGCATTGATTCCAAAAGTGTTATTTGCTTATTTTGCATTCACGGCCGGCGCGCCTCCCGCTGAACGCTCCGAAACATCTCCGCAAACAAAATACGTACGACACTTTAATGTCAAAACTGTTATTTCTTCACATTCTGTTGATAATTGCAGTTAACTTTGCAGAGAATGTTTTAAAACTAAGACTCTTACAGAGTGCAAAGTTGAACGTTGTTGTTGTCGAATGTTGTTGCTGAATCTTTACGGTCTGAACTTTTCGAGGGAAATAAAATGCGTCCACTGACACTGCTCATGCTTCAACAATAACGCCGAGTGTCCGTCTATAATATCTTTGCAGCACAGATGCAACGGAGCTACACCAGCTGAAGACAAACATCGTCTTGATTCCGAAGCGTTTTTTAGCCGCGGCGCTGCACGCAAATACACAGACCAGACCAAATGCCATCCGCTTTTGGCCATTCGGTTCAGGTTGTTGCATTTTTTAATGTCGCCCTTTCAAGGAACACTAAATGGGATGTACTGCATTGTACACATAACAACTGGTTGGGGGGGGGAAAAGGTGTCCTTCTCAACAAAATACCTTCACTTTTACGACTGATTGAGGTCAAGGCAAAAAATGGCAATTAAAACCACTGTTCCTCCTCCCGTGTCCTCATTCACGTGAGCCCAATGTCAGGATTTTGTATACGGTCTAGAATTTCATCCGGTACAAATTTCAGCGCCGCTTTCTCAGAAACGATCCCTCATTTAATCAAAGAAATGCATTCAATATCACTGACATACGGGCAGCAATGGTCTCCGTGGGAAATGCCGGGACTAATCATTTCCCGTGTGTGTGTGTGTGTGTGTGTGTGTGTGTGTGTGTGTGTGTGTGTGCGCGCGCACCGGCTGTGGCTAGCTTGTGTGCAGAGGAGGGACGTCCCCCCACCGGTGGACCGGGGACTAATGGCAGGCTCGGCAACCCCGAGTGCAGGGAGGTTGGAAAGAGGCGGTCCTGCTCGGAGGTGTCACGGGCAATCTGCTCCGACAGCACACATCTGATGCTAACCATGACTCCCTTAAGTATCCCCACACATCCCAGCCTACAGCGGGCCTGTCAGGCAATGCCGCAAACACCGCCAAGCAAAAAATCGGTCGCGACAAGACGGACTACCTAATTCATCCGGCGAGTACACAGCCATGTTAACACACGGCGCCGGAGTGCTGGGCAATCTCCGGCGGTGAAAGTAATCGGTTGTTTCCGTGTCGTTCTTCCCGCGAACACGCATTCGCAGAATTCCGACGTTACATGAGCACTCTGTGTACCTCTCGGGTCGTGCAAATTCCATACAAATGTAAAGGATTCATTCAACATTTAACATTCTTTAGCAACAACAACAACAGGTTAAATTCCGACGGAAAGCATTTAAATAATCCATAAGGGCAACGCGCTGTCTTTGTTGACTGATTAAAGTCTGCACTTGGAGTGTTGACTTGGAGGAGAAACATGGAAGATGTCCTAGCAGCAGCTGTTGGCGGATTTTGCCATAAACTGAAGCCTAAGATTTTGTGGGGAGAATCTAAGCCCGGTGGCACACACTTTGAACATCATTACATGATCGAAAAAAATGGTTAAAAAAAAGAATTATAATGAAGTGCAATCATTATCCACAAATTGCATCTCATCAAAGTTCTCATTTGCAATGGATAGTTATATGGATGCATTTAAATTTAATCAAGTCAATTTGGATGAAAATTCCTCAAAGCAGATATATTGATAAAACATGTTTGCTCGGTCGGTTGACAATCTATCATATTTTTTTTATTGTATAAAGCATCGACAACCCGTTCCTTATTCTGATTCACAGATTGTAATTGTAAATGCCATGTGGACTGCCCACTGGTCTCGCCCGTTCCTCTTGAGGTATCTATTCATCAGTAGATGAGTTTGTGTTTTAAAAGGGAGTGGGTGGACTGGTTTATGTTCCCGGCCCGGCACTCGTATCAAATCTATTCAGGTCCGCTTTTTGGCAAAGAAAAACGCCATTCCTCAATCACAAGCATTTATTTTTCCCTCTAAAGTTCTCCAAAGATGCCGAACAGAAAGGATCCACCAAAATAGGAACCACCGAAACCCTCGGTTATATTTGTGTTTACCTCAGAAATATGCCCCGATTATTCCATATCTATTTTTGTGTTTCTTCTTCAAGATATTTCTTCAAGATGTTTTCTTCAGTTCCAATGAAATCGCCTAAAGCTACGACGTTCCCCACAACATGCTAATGTCCTCACGACTCCACGACTGAATGTGTGTGAAACAACAGCCAGCGACACACATATACATATTCAGCATTCAGGGCGCACCGTTTGTCAAACAAGCGGCGTCTGCAACATGCAGCCGGGGCACCAACAATGAAGAAACATGAGAGATGAAGCAATTAACATTCAGTCGAAATATAAATATCAAAAGGCGCTGTCATAACAAGCTCTGATGACTGCTTCACTGATGAAAAAAAGAAAAAGCTCTTTTCGGCAAAGGCATACAAAACCCTCGTGAGGAGAGGTTGTAGCGTGTGTGTGTGTGTGTGTGTGTGTGTGTGTGTTGTGTGTGTCAGTGAGTGCATGCAAACGGGTGTGTGTGTCTGTGAGTGCATGCAAACGGGTGTGTGTGTGTGTGCGTGTGTGTGTGTTTGACAGTTAGTGTATGCGAAACTGTGTGTGTGTGTGTGTGTGTGTGTGTGTGTGTGTGCGTGTGTGTGTGTGTGTGTGTGTGTGTGTGTGTGTGTCTGTGTCAGTTTGTGAAAACTGACGAAAAAAGACAACAGTGCCGTTGCTGAATTTGTTTGACGTCCTCAAAGGTTTTGGTGCGTGCAAGGAAACAGCACACAACGACTGCAAGCAGACAACGCCGTAGTATTTACGTTGTATATTTCGCTGGCTGCTTCAATTCTGGTTAAAATGGTTGTCGTCATGTGTTCTGTGAGAACTGTCTTTTCTATCTGTCGTATTTCTTCCCCTAGTGGCCGTTTGAAGTAATGCGTGATTATCTCGTTAACTTGCTATCATTGCTTAATTGGTTGTCTTGGTCATGTGACCCCGCCAGGTTATCGTTCAGAGGCTCTGATCGGGACATGTTTCGTGACACTACTGTACGTGCGTTAGCTTGCAGCTCCAGCCACCTTATTTTTTCCTTCTTCCGTTTTGTGCCTTTGAAAGATTTGCTCGCAAGTTATATATATCTTCAGAGTTAATCGTAATACACAAGCCCCATGTCATGTATTCTGTTGTGGTGCATTTAAATATTTAGTTTATTTACATTTAAATACATCCAATATTAAGATAGCTATGAGTAGCTATAGTTTACATTATTGTTTATAATGGAATTCGGATCATTTAGTCGTCCATGGACGTACGATATTGTTGAGATAGCGTCCAGTAATCGCTGTAGTTTTTCTGTATCGATTCAGTTTTACAAGAATTCCATCAGAATGACGACAGCAAGGAGCATTCATCTGTACTCTCAGCCTCTGACTTTCTCTTGGAACGTGTCTGTCCATCTTTGTGTACAGATCAGACTCACACGTTGGGGACGGAATAGCAGAATGCGGGTCATACCACAGCTTGCCAGTGTGGTATGACCCGCATTCTGCAGTCGACTAACCCATGATGTGATCGCCCGCATAATAGGCAGTCAAGAGAACGGTCAAGTCGAAGGACTCCCCTCGCAACGGACAGACCGCGACATCATACGCCCAACTATGTCCTCCACTGACCGGAATGCTCATGTGGACAACGAATTACATTCGATCGATGGGTAGCTAGCTAGCTGCTATAGGTCGACGTGGGTAAAGCAGGGGGCAGAAAAAAGAAACACAAATTGCCGTTTTAATTCGTCTTCGACAAGGGGGAGCGCGTGTCTGTCATCAGACGGGACACTTTCCGACATATCTGCAGCTCGTTTGGTTTTTCCCCCGTCGTCCTCCTCCTCCTGATTGAGCGGCTCCTTTTGAACACCGCGAGCGAACCCCACCGCTATCGATGATTGACAGGCCAATTAATCCTCCCGTTCATAATCAGCCCGGCCACAGTTGCCGGCACGACGCGGAGGGAAAACAAAACAAGGGGAGCGCAATCTCGAGATTACGACGCCGTCGCCTCTCTTTACCTGCCTGATGTGTAAAATGGACACGGTTGGAGAAGCGAGCAATTAACATCTTCTCATCTCCCGTTGCGTCAAATACAACGTTCTACACACCGGTGGCAGTGAGCTTCTTCAGAGACGCACGCTGTATCCATGAACTAATAAAGGTTTATAATGATGTGTGTGTGTGTAGGCTGATTTGCGATGCGTTAATTGTGCGACGAGATTAATTTTGTTATAATGCATTGAACAAACAGAAACTTGATTAATACCGGAACACACTGTATGAAGCCATATGTAAACCCGACGCTAATGAGCTATTTACAAAGAGAGGCAGGACAAACACAGCTGTACCTCACAGCATTAAAGGTGCTTTATGTAACAAATATACACACAAAGAAATTCTAAAATTACCATTTATGAAACAAATTGGCCCACAAACACAGGAGTGGGAGCACAAACAACTCCCGTTAGGTTGTATTTGGGCTGCAGTACCCATTTTAAACGCCAGGTGTCTTTGTCACATATAGCACCTTTAATTAAGGGCAGGCCCCACCTCTTGACACAGTGAACACAAATCTAATCCGTGGTGTTGCTGAGAAAAACCTGACGGAAGACGGAACCGAAACCCGAGATAAGTTTAACAAGCAAACGACTGTTTCTGTTTGTGACGTGAACATCTGTCACAGCAGACTCATCAGGGTCTGTTAATGAAATATAAAATCTTTCTCGCTTCTTTTTGCCCTCTCCGCTAATTGTTGGCAGCTCGGCGTTTCCCTCGTTGCTTACCGCGCCGAGCCTTTTTCATCCATCAACATCAAACCTGTGCTTTCCATCTAACCGGGACGATTTACAGAAGGCGGCGCGCAGGCAAAAGATACGACAAAAAAAAAAAACGGGATTTCTATATGAAGTCGTCTACCTGCGGCTATTGATGCTACCTGGCGTTCAATAAAGTACGTGATCTGAGTCGATGAAAAGGCTTCAAAAGGGGGGCCCGCGCCGAAGAAGGCGTCGCTTGCACCCTGCCCGCGCCCAAGGAGACGCCGGCGGCGCATGAAAGGCGTTCAGACGCAAGAACATACGGGCGACGCGCGTCCGACGCCGGAGGCTCCCCGCTGTGCCGAGCGCGTTTTTGATCGAGCACGGAAGGTCGCTGCTGCTGCTGCTGCTGCCTATGCTCGGGGGTGGGTGGCGCCGTTATGGTGAATAGCTGCCACACAGGTGCTAATAATACGAACGCAGCCCTTCGATACAGATTTAATCGAGGCGGCGCCCCCCCCCCCCCGCCCAGTACATAGGAAGGCCGTCGCCACCGCCTCGGATAAAACGCGCGGCTACGGAGCTGCCATGTACGCTTAGCGTCAGCGTCACATGACACACACCAGGTGCACCAAAGTGCCAGAGAGAGATAGCCACTCCTCGCCTCCTTTATGAAAATTAATCGCAGCGCGGCCACAAGTAAATGACATGCCACATTTGTTTATGGGCGTGGAGTGAGTATTCTGGTGAAGGAATCAGGGTGGATGGGGGGGGATAGATGAGCTTTAGATGTGTGTGTGTGTGTGTGTGGGGGGGGGGGGGGGGGGGAGGGGGTGGAGCTACTGACCCATGGTAGTCTGGTACACCGTATGAATTCATTAGCTCAATCACAGAGCCTTCCCCCGCTCTGTCCATCATGATGGATGAATGAAGAGAGCTGCACGGAAATAATAAGAGCCCCACAGAATTGGCCGACATCGGATCTCCTCTGGTTCGTCTGGTAAATATATTACGCCGCAATTGGTTCATTTGAGTGTAACAGTTAAAAAAAAAAGAAAAACCATCTCAATGGCCTTGAGCTACAACCGGGATAAAGATTATGCAAATGTTGATAACCTATAATTGCGACTAATTACAGAAAGGAAAATGCATACATTATGCCGCCATTATGCTGCCATCGTTGCCTCTTGAAATATTATTTCTCTTTCTCCGTGGTGAGAAGTGAAGGGGGGGCGTGGAGGCAGCCGAGGATCTGACACGTCCATTCCAGCTTCTCCCTCCCTGACGGCTCCTGTAGGTGGAGCCGAGAAAGCAGGGTTGAACTGGTGAATGGAGTCCGATTCAGGACCAAGGATGAAGGGGGTTCGAAAACCAGGAGCACAAAAATCTGCAGAGTCCCATCCCGTTCCATTGCCCAAAAATAGAAAAGGAAGATTACAAAAATGTGCATGTTTTGAGGACGAAATCCAAGTAGCTTGCTTATTTTCATGACATAGTTGCACTTCCTCAGAACAAGGTCTTCCGAGAACAATTCATCCGAGACTCAGGACCGAGTCAAATCCACTCTGTGCCCAAGACCAGACCGAGACCATAAAAGATGTGGTCTTGAGACCAAGACCACAGTACTCCAGGTACATAAGCCTGGCAGTCAAGGTTTCAAAAAAGAAAAAAAGCGTTCCTTCTTGAAGCTTGGGCAGGCAGAGAGAAGAGGGAGAGGAGGGAGGCGTCCTTCTGCTCAGCTGTCGTTGAAAGCGACGAAGATCATCCATGTTTCACAGAGGGCCTAATTGGTGCACTTTGATGTGTAGCTCCGGGCACCCCTCTCCATGTGTCTCTGTCCTTTATGTCAGGATCTAGACCCTCCACCACCCCCTTCCCCAACACACACACACACACACACACACACACACACACAGATCCATGCACGCACAGACACACAGATACACACATGCAGACACACACGCACACACACACACACTTCACAAGAACTTCTGCACGAACCCTTGCTGGCACCACGCTGCTCCAAAAAAAAAAAAATGCTCTCAACTCGACTGCGGGAGCCGAGAACTCTAAGCCGGAAAGACAGCGACTCGACGAATATGATAGCAGCAGTCATGATCAACTGGGCGGCTGCAGGGAATACCAGCATCTGTTCCGGTATTCCGGGCGAGATGAGCCAATCAGAGGAGCCTTCCTGCACCCCCCCCCCCCCCCCACCGCCGTGTCAATTGCAACTGCATTGGATGCGAAGTCGGAACAATTAATAGTGAAGACGGTGGGATAACTGGATGAGGTGTGAGTGAGTTAAGGACCAGCCCCCAACCGTCTGTGCACGGTTCTTTACTCAGCTTTGAAATGCTATTTCACAGATGGCAGACGCATGAACGTGAGTGGAAGTTTACACCTTCGCCGTGCAACTTTTCGACTGCGGCGTATTTACTCCACGGAAAAGAAAAAAATCCAAACTAGAAAGTTTCTCGAGGAAGAAAAAAACAACAGCAACAACCGCCCATCGACGAGTCAAATCCATCCGGGGAATTTTGCTTTACAAATCGCAACCGATGTCTGAAACCCGTCCGCGACTCCGGCCGTGCTCGACGTTGCGGTTCGGCTTAAACAGTCCTCGTGTAGAGTGTGTGTGAGATGATGGAGACGTAGATAGAGAAAGTAATACACTGACCAACACAACACAACACAACACAGACGCAAGCGATGCAACCGAGCGCTCCCCGCTCCCCGAGCTGTTGACTCACTGCCTCAATTATATGGCCGTCTACGGTCTTAAAATAGAGCTCAATAATGACGCTAAGCCCTGGCCGTTAAATCCCGGAGCGGCGGGAGAAAGACGTGGCCCCGAGGTTCAGAAACACTGAGCGGAATGTGTCGCCAATCAATCTCTCAGGGTTGTCCCAATGGAACGCATGTTCATAATGCATCCTCATAATGCGGCGGTCTGAGCGGAATGACGCTTGTGGGTGTAGTTTTAATAATAGTAGCAGTGATAATAATAATACAAAATAATAATGATAATAAAACTGACTCTACACAGGTCGTGCCGTGGTGTAGCCAGAGCCACACAATATAATATGAACATAAATGGAAGCCCGGCGCTCCATACTCACAATTAGAAACATTCAGAATGCAACAATCATTGAAGAATTCCCGGCACGACGTTGTGGTTCCGGCTGTGAATATGCTAATGAGTCGTTCTTTGTTCAAGTGGCCTTATTTGCATTACAAACATTGCTTCATTGACGCCGGGAAAAAAAAGAACTGAAGAGCGACACAGAAAGACACGGAGGGAGCTTACGTAGTCACACTTATTTTCCGAAAATATGCAATAAACCATCCTGGGTTTAGAGACGCAGCCTTCCTGTCAGGCCTCACCTTTCCATGAAGTCGCGCGTTCAGAGGCTGCGCGACATCGTTGAAAAAGACGGGCTCCTGGAGGAGTTGTGTGTGTGTGTGTGTGTGTGTGTGTGTGTGTGTGTGTCGCTGGGAGGACAACAAAAGTAAAGCGCCTTCCCAGAAGACCGCATCGTCTTTATTCGACAACACAAGGTTTTTTTTTCCCCCTCCTTCCTCCGGCTCCATTGTTCGACGAAGGGCACAAACTCAAAAGATCTTCCGAGTTTTCCCCGGAGCATCTGCGCAAGTTCACAGAATCATCATCACAGTGTTCACTACTATCTTTAGTGGTACACACACACACGCAAGGCCCTTGCTGACTGAAACACTGGCAAGCCAACCTGCTACGATGAAAGGGGATCGGTCCCCATGACAGGGAGGCATTCAAAACCACTGCATAACTTGGCTATCTGAAATCCCAGAGGGGGCGCTGTTGACATTATCACTGGTGCTGCGCAATACTGCTGTTGACAACCAGTGCCAAGACGAGGAGCGTCGTATCCGGCAGAGATATAATAGCAGGCCTGGTGCAGAACACTGGACCGCCTCAATGAAAAGGCTCCTGAATGGCTGTTACCACTCATCATCGGTGAGGGCGTGTGTCTGCGTCAGGTCAATTTTTTTATCTGCATAGCCCTTGATCACAGCTGGTCTCAGAGAGCTTTGCAGGCCCAGATTATATGACACCCCTGAACCCAAAACCCTCTTCAGGGAAAGTCCTCAAATCCAAAGGGGAAAAAAAGCTTGAGAAGGAGCTTCCTCTTCCAGGGAAGTGCAATAGGTGCAATGGTCCCAAAAATGGAAACTTCTCAATGGGTCAGATTTTATATAATTTCCATAATAGAGCTTAGTGAATGTGGTTCAAAGTCTGGGGATTTGGCGGTGAACTCACAGAAACTTCAAACTTGTCTTGAAGCTTCCTACCTACTATGCAGGGCCCGAGTTCGGCAGTACACACGACACGACTGGTCCTGACTGATGATCAATTATTGCCGTGCTGCCGGGTCAAGTTGTTCCAAACTTAGGGGAACATGTGGTGGTACACAAATGAAGTGTCACTGCTCTCTGGTTCAATCTTGCCAAATTGGTGAGTTTTTCATAGAAACACTCCAGGGTTTTCTCTCAGCGACCAGTTGTGGTACTTCTTGCACAAAATGTTGAGAGCCATTCATGCTCTTGCCAGAGTTTGACCAGTTCTCCATTGCTGCTGTCAGTGGATGCGCGGAGGAAGAGCTGCAGTGGACATAGTTCTTGACATGTCAGTAGAATTTAGAAAGTAGAAACCATAACAGTTGTTGTTGTAAACAGGGAATGTTCATTCCCCTTTTCTTCTTCTTCACCTCACAACCCATTGGTTGTTCTTGACCTCAAACCCCCATAGGTGGTTGTTGATCTCATATCTTATTGGCATAAACGTCAATCTCAGTCTGAGGGCCTCCGACACTACAGCAGTCCAGGGGGTTTACCATCATAACACTGGTTCATAACACTGGTTCACTGGCTTACCACCATAACAATCACAAAGTGCAGGTCGGTGTTGCGAGCGTTGAAAGTTTGTTGTGAGCCCAGAGAATACTACTATTGCTAATAAACATTATCTTTGGGAAAATCTGTAATAATTTGAAATACATTAGATAAGTCCTCCTTGGTGGTAAGTATCAACAATCTGTGTCTAACGGCGTGCATAATGGGTCTTTGGAATGCCCGTGTAATGGAGGACCATAGGCATGACCATTACCTTCCCATTTATGAAGGAATATTAAATACTTGTGTGCAGCCGACACAACAAAATCTCTCCGTAACTCTCCACCAATCAGCGATGAAACCCAGCATTGTGTAAGGGCTCTATTCTATAAACATTTGTAGCACAATAACACATTTAAACAATAACCGTATCACCAATATGGCCAAATAATCTCAAGCCACCACAAAATGCTGTGCCCGAGATGACGAAGAAGAAGAAGAAGAAGAAGAAGAAGAAGAAGAAGAAGAAGAAGAAGATTAACTTATTCTCTGTTTCCTGTCCAGGGAATACAGATGCAAATTCGCTTTTGGCTAACTCTGGTACAGCTAAGAAGCAGTACACTGTCCATGTCAAATAAACAAATAAATTAAATAAATTAGAATAAGAAGCAGAAGCAGAAGAAGAGGAAGAAAGTTTCAGTTAAGTCCCGCTAACGCAGCTGCACGGCGGTACAGTGAGGAATTGATATCGCCAAGACCTGTCAGACACACACACACACACACACACACACACACACACACACGCACACACACACACACACACACACACACACACGCACACGCACACGCACGCGCGTCCTTGGAGGCATGCTGGGTAGAACGGCTGCACTGTGGGAGCGTGCGCGCCAAACACTTCCTGCCTTTCTCCAGGCTGTCTCTAAAGTGGCCGCACTGAGGACCTCCTCTCATGCAACAGTAATCCGGCGGCTCTTTCATGATTCAGTGTACTCTGCTCTGTGTCTCTGTGTGTGTGTGTGTGTGTGTGTGTGTGTGTGTGTGTGTGTGTGTGTGTGTGTGTGTGTGTGTGTGTGTGTGTGTGTGTGTGTGGGAGACGTGGCACGGTGGCAGAGAAGAGCTCGGGGTTGTTAACGTATTCTACTTGGCGGGAGCTAAAGCATGGATTCCAGCAGCGGGGGAGGCGGGGGGGGGGGGGGGGGCGGTTGAATATGCTCTAAGCACGCCTCTTGACCTCCGTCACCTTCAGACCCGTCGGGCAAGGGAGACTCGGACGAGAGATGGAGCATGAATGTACTTATGAAGGAAATGCATATATTCAAGCGTGTCACATAAATTGACACCTGGCTGCGCAATTGACGGCACAACTTCTCCTATAACGGCGAAGGTGAACGATATTATGTGCCAATAATGATCATCGTGATCAACATACGAATAATGGAATGGAAATTATGAACTGTAATACCTCATTAAATGTATGTATGTGCTGTATGTATGCACATAAAACACACAAATAAGTGTAGGCTACTACATATACATTTAGGGCATTTGGCAGACGCTTACATTTGTTGAAGGTGACAACGATATATCGCTGCGGTACATCAAGATAAGAATAGAGCTGGCTTCGCGCAGTCATAGTGGCGAGGCCAATCGAACGAGTTTCACACTGTCCGAGCGGGAAGAGAGCGTTTACCCAGCGGTGGTCACGTTGGTGAAACACTGCGCAGACGTTCTTTCTATCTTTCATCCGCATCGACGTACACAGCCGGGCGACTCACTGACACGCCGGGTTGGGCTGAGAACAATCACAGCCCCCCCCCCCCCCGCAATCAATCAATACGGCGGCCACGGGTGCGCGACACACACAAACAAACAAACAAACCGCGGCCTCAAACTCGGAACAGAGAGAGTCAGGACAAACGGAAAGAGAGAGTCTTCTCCCTGAACCCCCCCCCCCAGAAAGGAAAAAAAAGAACAACAACCCAAATATGAGTGTTTGCTATTGATGAGGTGGAGCAACTCCCTATGTGGAGCGCTCTGCTGCGCTCCGCGGCTGAAATATGGCGAGCAGAGGGGACAATTAATCAGGCTCTTGTTTAAAATTCTCAGGGTCCTCCGTGTCCACTGACGTCATGCTCTACGGAGACAACGAGAGAGAGAGAGAGAGAGAGAGAGAGAGAGAGAGAGAGAGAGAGAGAGAGAGAGGATCCATCGCGGCGCCGCGGGTGACGTCGGGGAGATTTACGAGGCGGCGCCCGTGTGCCCAGCCGCACATTTAACATTCCCGTTTTTATAATTCCCCGTCGAAGGCCGGATATTTTAAATGGCTCCCTTTTGGTTTTGCGGTCGCGGCGCAGTCACGGTACATAATTGAAATGTAAACTGCGCTTTCCGTAATTCCCCCCCCAACCCCCCCCCGAACACACACACACACACACACACGCACACACGCACACACACACACACACACACACGCGCCGTCTTTGGGGTCTTGCTTTTCGATATGATGGAGAGATGAGCAGAAATAATAACGCGCCATCGCTCAAATCAAGCGTCTTCTGACCGTGGGAGAGACATGCATGATTTATGCGCTCTGCAGCAATCAAACATGTTGTATGTTTTGTTGCGGTGCGCCGCATTGCAATTATATAACGGTGGCGCGTATATCGTTGAATAAGTCATGGCGACATGAAGCGGAGGAGCACTTCTGCAGCCTCCAGCGTGAATAATTTCCCCGTCGTGGCGGCGGCGGTGGACGAATGAGGTGACCGAAAGAAAATAGAAAAATAGCGAAAACAAACTTTCACAACGAGATTAACAAAAAACGAAGAACTGAATGAAAGAAGGCGTAATTGATATTACCGTTTTGTTTTTCTTTTGTCTTTTTCCGTTTCTTTCTTTAATACTTAAAGGTCCTTTATGTAAGAATGACTCTGCTCAGGGACTACATGTAGGATTTTACATGCACACATTTAAATCACCAGTTTGTGAGCAGGTTGTGGTTGAAGTTAAAACATGAGAGCTTCCCCGACTCTCTCTGTAGCTTCTGGGTGATTTCTCTTATATTTGAGTCGGGTCGGATTTTGCGGGAAAAAGGAATAAAGCAGCGGTAAGAAACAGCAACAAAAACAACACACACGGACCAAAACGAAGTTAGTAAAGAAAGAATGAAAGAAAGCAGGAAAAGCTCTGAGTCTCTCTCTCTCTCTCTCTCTCTCTCTCTCTCTCTCGGTCTCCCAGTGAAAAGGCCCTTCCTTCTCCTTTCTCTTTCTCAGGCTAAACGGAGTTCAATGCGCGGTAAGGTCTGTTGAGAATAATGAATAATTCAGAGCTCAGGTGAGTGGGATCGCTTCCTGGGGTAAGCACTGGGAGATGTGGGGTGGTGGTGGTGGTGGTGGCGGGGATGGGGGGGGATTAGCGACTGCTGCCCCTCTGACAGATGGAGGTCTTATGGTCCCGTGCAACACGTCCAAGGGAATATCAAGTAGCGGCTCATTACACACTAAACACACTTATTTCCCCCCCCCCCCCCCCCCCCCCCACACTGCCCCCCCCCCCCCCCCCCCCCAACCACCTCCCTAACCCTCTCAAACATTTCATTTTTTCCCTCGTGTTTTTCCTGCCGCCATTTTCCACCGTCACCGATGGCAACAACAAAATACGCCCGTTGACACATTTTGTTTGTCTACCTTTCCTTGTTCGTCTCTCGAGCATATCTTTGCTGTGTTGTGTGAATCTTTTTGTTGTTGTTGTTGTTGTTGTTATTTTTGCGGTGGGGGGAGAAAGGAGGGGCGTGGGGGATGATTAGCGATTGAGCCAGATGAAAATTGCTTGAATTGTTCGGACGGAAATATTGAGCCAACTCTCACGTCAGCCGGCGGTCGGAAAAAACAGACTGCGGCACACAATGCTTTGCCGCGGCAGCTGCCGGCGAAGCACGTCACCGCGCGCGTGCACACACACGCACACGCACACACACCACACACACACACACACACGCACACACACACACACACACACACACACACACACACACACAGAGCGTGAGCGCCTGGCGTGGAAGACAAACGGTGTCTTAAGCCCGTCTACTTTGCACGTCGCCGGAAATCTGGAAGCGCCACAAGGGACGGCACTAACAACAGCGGCTGGAGGGGAAGAAATGGCCGGTGGGGAGGAAGAGTGAGACTACTGACAACATTTGCATCAATTATTTATTATCTTTGTCTGTCCGTTCATAATTTCAGTCCCTCGGGTGACAGTATCGGGCAGGAGCAGGTGTCCACCATATTGTACGGAAGCCTGGGAGCCTCGCAGCTTCTGACTGATGGGACACCGTTGAGTATACAGGACCAAACACAGCGTCCTCCACTGAAGAGCTCTGTGGCGCAGTTCCGTGTTCCGCTGAATTGTATCACGAAACATTTATTCGTGAACAAATAGAGTTTGGCATTTGAAGGAAAAGTTGAACACTTATTTCCAAAGTCTTTAATGAACGTCTTTAATAATAAACTACATACTTTGTCATTGTTTCTTAAACTAATTACACATATATTTTCAGTGCCCTTTCACAAGCACATTTTTTGGAGGGAAAACATTCATTTGGCTTTTTGCGTCACTTCTCGGGATGATTGGATGTTTGAAAGTAACGCAACTCTGAGCTAACTTTTCCCTGGAAAAGCACAAAGCGTGGATACAAATTTTTAAAAAACAGAAAGTCGCCTGCTCAGTGTATGGATGGCAATTTTCTAGCATATTTATTTAATTGTATAACTTACTCCATCATATAATTAGAGCTTGTGCATGTCAATCCCGTGACTGACAACAGTTTGGAGTTTCTGTTTTAGCAGGTTCTCCTGTCCCCGCCACTAGTTTTAAGAACTTTTTACCCGCTGCAACCCTTTTAAGCACCATGTGGGAAACACGGCTCTGTAGGTCATGATCCATCATTACTGTATAGCAACATGCTAAAAGCAACACACGCCTCTTGGCTTTGTTAGCCCACTAACAGCAGAACGTGTTCATTATTTCCGTTAACAAGTGGGCTACACCGATGTGAAGGTGATCTGTAGTCAGACAAATAGGCCGGACGGAACTAAACACGGGGATCCTTCAGAAACCACGCTTGGCGTTATAATTGGGCTGCTCACCAAGGTACTTTATAATGGGTGCCTTTCATGTCAATTTCTTAAGTAATTTTGCATAACTTTCGAGACACAATTCATCCTAATAACCTGGCCTCAAATTCAGCCCACTCTGCCATCTCCTACAGCGCTCATTAATTGACATCCTTTACCCGAAATGAGAAAGCCTTTACCTGAATCGTGTCTGGCATTGCTGACAGCAACAAAAAATGAATTCAGCAGCCAAACATTGGGGAACGGCAGACTAAAAATGACCGCGTCCCATGAAGATTGTGAAATGAGACGAGAGGAAGTGTGCATGTTGCTGTTGTTTCCATGGCGGCGTCGCATACGGCCCAGCGTTCCTGATGGCGTGGTCAAGTTTTACGGATTTCAAGAGGAGACCCTACTATGGTCGGGACCACCTCCGAACGTGCCGAGAGACCCCCCCCCCCCCCCCCCCCCCCGGGACGGCTGGCTTACAGGTTACGTGAAAAAGCCGGTTTTGGTTTTCTTTGTTCCTTGGTCAGATCAACATAAACGGGACGCATCTTGAGTCCCTGAAGATGCTTCAGGAGGCCGAGGTGTCTGTGGCTCTTCCAGACAATCGAGGGCTGAGCCTTTAATTGGTGCCGTCACCATCTACCGTCAAATGTGAGCGTGTGTGTGTGTGTGTGTGTGTGTGTGTGTGTGTGTGTGTGTGTGTCTGTATACCATTACCTTCCCCAAGGTCGCCACAAACAAAACAAGGCGCAATATAAAAATGTGCGGGCGCCTAAACAGACAATGGGGACCAGTCGACGGGACGGTTGAGACGGACAGATGCGAATGCGCCTTAACTGTCTTAAACTATTCCCTCACGCCTGTTTTACTGGCTGGCATCAACACCCCCACCACCCCCCCCGATGACGAAAGGAAGGCTATTAAATTCTTTATCATGCGCATTAAAATATATTTCATGTTCTGGACGAAGCCGTTAAAGTTTAGCTCCGCCTCAGCATATCGCGGGTCTCCGTTGTGTTTTAAACTTGACGGATCCAGAGGGGGGGGTTGGGGGGGTTGGGGGGGGGGTTGGGGGGGGGGGGGGGCAGGTCGGGTCCAGGGCTGGCTGGCGGTCTATTTCCAGCTCCTATCAAACGCCAGCAGGCCCACTGGCTGGCTGGAGGCTACTGGCCATAATATAGCAGGCGGGAGGATGACTCAACCAGCGATCGTGCGAGCCCCACACTGCAGAGAAACACCAGACGCCTGCGCGGAGGGTTTAGCAAACGCTCTCGCCGCGGAGGATTAGAGGACACAGTCGGAGATGAACGTCTCCCTTCTCTCTGCGTCGAGATGATAGCGATAAATATAATTTGACTCTTGCGGGATTCAATTCATTTTCAAAAAGGTCAAAGGGAAGGATACGGAGCGTCGGCAGTGTGCTCCACGTACGTACGTTCACGCAGCTTGATTCAAAATCGAATGGAAAAGAGTGCGTTTCTGTGTAGATACAGAACTCTGTATTCAATCGCAACAAAACGCCGAGGCGCCTTTTAAAAAGAGCTTTCATTCGTGTCGGTCCCAATGGGTTTCTTTCAGATCCGCTATTCAACAGCCCGTCCTCTTTATCCAACTGGGGGCGGGGGTGGAAAAAAAAGAGTTACACTAAAGACAGATCAGCAGTTTGAGGAAGTACATTCGTCAACCAGGCGTCTTTCAACCGAGGGGTCCCGAAACCGCAGGCCTCCAACCGTCCTCCCCGTAACCTGGAAATGACCTCAGAGCCCCGATAACAGGAAGCGGCAGAACAATGCGTTCACCTGGCTGGTCCATCTCTCTTTACCTTGTCAAAGAGAAGGCTGCTACCATGCTAGCCATGGTCTGACTAACAAAGGCCTGGGGATTGAAGGAGGAGGCGGGGGGGGTTGCAGGGCAGGGCTGAGTGACGGATGCCCTATCCATCATGGCCGCCCTAGGTGGTGATCTGAGGGGGAAGGCGGGGGGGGTGGGGGGAGGAGGTCGACACCCGGCGGTGTTGAGGGAGAGGCGGTCGGTGAGGAGTCAGCAACTCTCCGCTATTCCAGATCCATCATCTGGACAAGAGCTGCAAAAAGGGATCCGTCCCGTCCGCTGACAGCCCGCAGAATGACTTCTTCCTCGTCGCAATGTGCTGACCACCAGGAAACGGTTCTAAAGAGCGCCGGGCTGGACGCGGTGGCAGAAGAGCTCTGGGGACTCCCGGCCGCATCAGAAAGAAGGATTTCAGGGGGCGAGAATGCGGGGGTTTTCACAAAAAGAAAAGAGACAAAAGAAAAAAAACAAAGTCTGTGGTTGGCACCTTTGGATGGAGATGGATTTCACGTCTGTGGCACCAAAAAAGGGATCGGGATGATAGCTCGAGGGATTCTGCTCAAATTTGATGGCCGCTAAGAGAGCGTGTACCACCACCACCACCACCACCACCACCACCACCACCACCACCGTCGGACATTGTATTTGGTTTGCCACGGAAGTATCACTGCCGTTTCACTCGGTGTTCAGGCTACAGGTGTTGCCGTGTTATTGCACGTATAGAGAGGCTGTACTTCTGTTACTCTCTGATAGACCTATAGAACAACCCGGGGGGGGGGGGGGGGTGATTAATCAAACAACACACTCCTGAGCCAAGAACACAAACAGTGAGGGGACAAGATGTTAATGGAGAAGAGAGAGCGAGAGAGAGAGAGAGAGAGAGAGAGAGAGAGAGAGAGAGAGAGAGAGAGAGGAAGAGAGAGTCAAGAAACAATCTTAATTGCGTCACTCCCCCATGACTGCAGATGGAGAACCCTGCGGGCCAGAGAGCACATCACTCACTGGAGAAGAAAATGTGAAAAAAAAGAGAGAGAGAGAGAGAGAGAGAGAGAGAGAGAGAGAGAGAGAGAGAGAGAGAGAGAGGTTGCAGGGGAAGGGGGCCTTCAACAACAGGGGTCCACCACCCCGGGAGTGAGTCCCCCCCCCCCCCCCCCCACCCCACCCCAAGTTAGAGGAGGGAAAACGCAATCCAGCACATTCAGAATCAGAATCAGCTTGTTTAGTTTTTACAAACAAGGAATGTGCTTTTGTGAGATTGGTGCATAACATTCAACTTTAAACAGAAAATAATTAAATAGAAATCCTAAAGAATTTCGAAAAAACGCTACAAATCTATACACAAATTATAGAAAATAAGGTGCAATTTACATGAGGGAGAGAGAGGCAGGGAGAGGGAGATCACAAATGCGATCAAGGAAGGAGGACGACGCAGCTTTGGAGAAGGAAGGTCGCCATAAATCACGTTTGTTACGGCGACATTATCAACTTCTGGAATATTCATAAAGACGTTCAAAGACTCTAATACACATTATGAGGAATGTCGAAAGGAACATTTTGGGGGGGTCGTGGCGAGACCATCTGGCCGGCGTATTTGACTGGTGTAAACAAGTGTGTGTGTGTGTGTGTGTGTGTGTGCGCGTCTAAGTGTGGATCTAAGTGGATCCGCGGCGCATATCAAACGCGGTGCTGAGAAAAAAAAACACGAAACCATATGAAATCCATTACGGCGGACGAGTGGCCGTCGATAATATTAATAGGATGAGTGATGACCTTGACCTTCCGTTTTAAGTGCTGCCATCTGGTCAGCTCGCAATCAATACCGCGTGACGGAAGCGCGCCGACGTCGAGTCCCCGCTTTCACCAATTCAGTGAAATGATCTCAGGAATAGCGCGGCCGCTTCAACCTAACGTGAATAAACGGAACAGGAAAAACTGGCAAAAAAACCCGTCGAGCGTTGTCTAGTTTGCTGGTACTGGTTTGGGACAATGAGTCAGGCCATTGTTTCCAAGTGTGAACGGAGAAAAAAAGAGAAAGAGAAAGACATCTGGAAAAAGGACATTAAATTAGAAGTGCATTACAAAATTGAATAAATTTGCTCGCTAATTGGCCTGCACACACGGAGCAGGTTGTATTTTTTTGTTTTTGCGTTTCTTTTTACTTTTGCAACTTTTGTTTGGCAGTAAACTGTCACCTACTATGAGAAGGAGTAGGCGTGGTTATTTATATATATTATTTTCCTTTCATTTTTATATGTACACGGGGAGCGTTTAACACGGCGAGAGACTCCCGAGGTCGGCTCACAGAGAGGAGCAGGCGGGACAGCGGCTAGTTAAACTCTGGCCCGCGACCCCCCCCCCGGCGGGTCGTGACCTCTGCGACACCCTGGGACATCGGGGTGACAGCGGTGCTTTGAGAAGCTGACACGCCGGCGCGCCATTAAAGCGGCCGGCGAGCTCGCGATCTGGCGCCGCGTCGAGCGCGCGGTGGATAATTAACAGGGTCTCGGCAACGTCTGTGTCCATTTATTTATTTCTTTTATGGTTTTTTTACTGTTTCTTTTATTTATTTATGTGTTTCCAACGGTGCATCCATCTCAAGATCAAGAAGTTTATTCGTCACATACACATACAGGATATGCAAAAGAATGCTACAGATAACACGGAGGGACAATTGGAGGGATCAGAATCTGAATATTGACAATATTTACAGTCAAACAGACCAGCAGGAATGAGAAATATAAAAGATGTATATGAAAGGCAGTATAAAAATGCTTAGAAAAATGCACAAATATAGAATAAAGTGAGTACAGACCATGTATGTATGTCAAAGGTTCTGTACCATATCTTCACCATGACGCAGAGGAAGGGAATGGTACTGCAGGCGAAGTCAGGCATTGATCTATTTTTTATCATTAATGTTTCGTCTTTTCTTTTTGCTTTTTCTGCGAAAGGAGCAAAGTCCTGGAACTCACTAGCTGCTCATCTAAAATGTGTTGAGAACCTCACCACTTTGAAGAGAAGCACCAAATCGTGGTTCACTGAACAACAAACCTGCACTCGTCTCGTCTCGTCTTCTGTAAGTCAACACCATCGTTGTGTCCTGCTGTACTCAGCTGATCCTGTCTACCGTGTATCGTGTTGTACTTCACCGTACTTGGTTATCTGTTTATTTTATTCTATCTATAACTTTTATATTTAATCTTACACGGTCCCTATCAAATAAACCATAAGAAATAAATAATGTTTCTGTCCTCAGTATGGAGGACAACAGTGAACAATGACAAAAAGCAAACCGGAAAAAACCCCAAAAAGACCTCTTTGAACAAGATGCTCCTCCACGAATGCTATGCATGTTGTAGTCTATTTTTACCAGAAATCCAAATGTCCAACTTGTGATCTTGAGGGTCACATATGGCCTCCTCTATACTGTATGAGACCACAGAGCCGCAGGACAGGGCGAGAGAGAGAGAGAGAGAGAGAGAGAGAGAGAGAGAGAGAGAGAGAGAGAGAGAGAGAGAGAGAGAGAGAAAAAGAGAGGGCATGAGAGAGAGAGCATAAGATAGAGGCAGAGAGCATACGATAGATAGAGAGAGAGAGAGAGAGAGAGACAGAGGCAGAGAGAGACGGATAGAGAGAAAGAAAGAGATGAAGAGAGAGAGAGAGAGAGAGAGAGAGAGAGAGAGAGAGAGGAAGAGAGAGTCAAGAAACAATCTTAATTGCGTCACTCCCCCATGACTGCAGATGGAGAACCCTGCGGGCCAGAGAGCACATCACTCACTGGAGAAGAAAATGTGAAAGATCGAAGAAAGGAGAGAGAGAGAGAGAGAGAGAGAGAGAGAGAGAGAGAGAGAGAGAGAGAGAGAGAGAAAAAAATACAGACACACACCCACAACAACAACAAACAAAAAAACAGCAGAAGAGCAGCAGAGCACGGGAGCGGTACTGGGAGCAGAGGGAGCGGTACTGGGAGCAGTGGAAGCGGTACTTGGAGCAGAGGGAACGGCACTGGGATCAGGGGGAGCGGTACTGAGAGCAGGGGGAACGGTACTGGGAGCAGGGGGAGCGGTACTGGGAGCAGGGGGAGCGGTACTGGGAGCAGTGGAAGCGGTACTGGGAGCAGAGGGAACGGCACTGGGATCAGGGGGAGCGGTACTGAGAGCAAGGGGAACGGTACTGGGAGCAGGGGGAGCGGTACTGGAGCAGGGGGAGCGGTACTGGGAGCAGGGGGGAGCGGTACTGGGAGCAGGGGCAGCAGAGCGCTCCCAGCTCCTCTCTGCCTGCGCTGGAGTGGCGACGGCAGAGAGGGGCTCTCATGTTGCGGAGCCCCGGGCGGCCCAGACATGAGTAGCAGAGCCTGTGGTCTTCACACACGGATGCAGCCCCCCCCCTCCAAACAGAAAATGAATCACGAAAAATAAGCACCCTCCTGGTAAACAACACGGAGCCGGCGCAGGAGGGCTCGGCAGGGTGCCTGCTCCGCGTAGCCAGACCAAATAATGTATGCTGTACACACTCACACACACGGCCTCTCTAATGTGCACGTGAACGCACACACACAAACACACACACACAAACACACACACACACACAAACACACACACACAAACACACACACAGACGTGGCCTCTCTAATACATGCACACCCACACAGTCGCACCCACACAGGGGCGCACCCACCCCACGCTCTCTAACACTGGCAATACATACACACACACACACACACACACACAGTCGCACACACTTAGTTTCTCTAATGCACACACCCACACACATTCTCTCTAACACACACACGGGTCACAATCTCGTACACCCACGTACACCGCCTCGCTCACACACATATGCACCCCCCTCCCATACACATACATAGCCTACACAACCACACACACACACACACACACACACAACACACACACACACACACACACACACACACACACACACACACACACACACACACACACACACACACACACACACACACACACACACACGCTCTCTAACACACATACGCACACACACACACAGGTCACAATTGCACACACCCACATCCACCGCCTCGCTCACACACATATGCACCCCCCTCCCATACACATACATAGCCTACACAACTACACACACACACACACATGTTCTCTAACTAACAAACACACACACACACAGACACACACACACACACTCGCATCTTGTTTCCCTCACACCCCCACACACACACACACACACACACACGGACTAAGCAGCACTTACTGAGAGTACCGCGAAGCCCTCCAGACCAGCGGACAATACAGCAGAAAGCCACTAGATTACCCCGCCAGTGACAGCAGGCTGACGGCCGCAGAGCAGCCAGAGGAGAAAGAATCTATCAGGAGATTAAAACGTCACTCATATTATGTATTCACTGTCATCTGGTTCCAGCACACGGTTTATATTGGCTGGTGTGCGTGGACCGTATGTGTGTGTGTGTGTGTGTGTCAATAGGTGAGAAGGTGAGCCTCCATGTGTCTGTCAGGTCAGGGGTGATCCATAGCCAGCATCAGCGTCATCTGAACTTATCGATGGATCCAGTGAGTGGGACTGGGATGTTGCCCCCCTGCTGCACCCCCCCCCCCCCCCCTTCCCAGCGGCCTCCGACCTCCTGCTGATTGAAGTTTTTTTTTACAAACAAGGAATGTGCTTTTGTGAATGAGCTTTTGATGATGAGCTCCCATAAATAGATGCCTGCCAACAAAACAACAACCGACCGGGCCCGGGGTCCACGGGACCACCCCCAACCACCCAGCCGTGCCCACCAGACACACATTTATATGTCGGGCATTCGTCCAAAGCGTCTTTTAATAGACATTTGTCATAAAAGTGAAAGATAGGATAAAACTTCATTAATCCCGAAGGAAAGTGCCAGAGGTTGCTCAAAAATAACAAAAATAATTCAAGCAAAGAGAATAATAAATGTTAAGTGCATACGCCTAATAGAACAACAATAAAAGTAAGACGCATTTAGTTTTAAAAAATAAGTTCGCTAGAATAGAAAAGTTGGCGATGGTATTGAAAAAGTAATATTCTCATGATGTTTGAGGAAACACCCAACATATCACTGATAGTACAGGTATGTTTGAATGGAACAAGATTCAAGCGCTCTTATGTGCTGCTTGCTAGGATAAGATGCTAGGATAAGATGATAGCTAGGATAAGATGCTAGGATAATAGCTAGGATAAGAACAGTCTATTGCTGCTTGAGTTGCTGCTGACATGTCAGTGCTGTAGTCATGGTTATGGTTTTATTCCTGAATCAGACCAACCCATAAGAACTGGGTTGAAAGAGAAAATAAAAAAGACAATAAATGAAATGCATGCATGTACAGTATGTACGTCTTGTATTCACAGATTTCAACACATTCATAGCATATGTAACCATCTAGATATGAACTTAAACACAAAACATACCTCGTAGGCTGCTTAACACTAAGAGGGGCTAAATCTTGCTTGCTTTGTCCTTGTCTTCTTTCTCCTGGTTAGTTTACTTTACTTTATATTGTTTNTAAAAGTGAAAGATAGGATAAAACTTCATTAATCCCGAAGGAAAGTGCCAGAGGTTGCTCAAAAATAACGAAAATAATTCAAAGCAACAGAATAATAAATGTTAAGTGCATACGCCTAATAGAACAACAATAAAAGTAAGACGCATTGAGTTAAAAATAAGTTCACTAGAATAGAAAAGTTGTCGATGGTATTGAAAAAGTAATATTGCTCATGATGTTGAGAAACACCAACATATCGCTGATAGTCCAGTATGTTTTGAATAGAACAAGATTCAAGCACTCATAATTGCTGCTTGCTGGTAAACGGCAAGATAGCTGGGATAAGATGGTAGGATAAGAACAGTCTATTACTGCTTGAGTTGCTGCTGACATGTCAGTGCTGTAGTCATGGTTATGGTTTTATTCCTGAATCAGACCAACCTGTAAGAACTGGGTTGAAAGAGAAAATAAAAAAGACAATAAATGAAATGCATGTACTGTATGTACGTCTTGTATTCACAGATTTCAACACATTCATAGCATATGTGACCATCTAGAAATGAACTTAAACACAAAACATACCTCGTAGGATGCTTAACACTAAGAGGGGCTAAATCTTGCTTGCTTTTTCTTTCTCCTGGTTAGTTTACTTTACTTTATATTGTTTACTGCTTTATTGCTTACTTTATAGTTGACTTACTTTATATAGTTTACTTATATGTGTGCATAACTGCCTGATAATTCGGCTCTCATGCCGTTCCTCTCTTTGGGCTTTTAGCGCGTTATTTTTTCAAGGTGTTAAATTTGGAGCGAGATGAAGAGAGAGAGCGGCAGAAATAGTTCCGCCTCGATATTATTGGTAGGAACCAAAAAATAGTCAAAATAATAGGTTCCAAACTAGAAAGTTAGAAACTAGGAACTGAAAATGTGAGGCAGTTACAAGTGCTCTCTGATGAGAGTGTGTGGTGGTGGTGGTTGGCGACGGCTGGTTTATCCTGCAGGCCTTGATTGCCCAATGTACCACAGGTGTACCACAGGTGTACCCCCCCCCCGCCCCCCCCAGAGTCTAATCAGCCTGACTCGGGCCAGGTGAGGCTGCTTAAACCACAGACACCGACCACACACACACACACACACACACACACGTCCTTTTTTTCTCCTTTAAATAAACAGAATAAAAAGAGGTTACCTCAGGCTACAGCCGGATGAATAAAGTAATCGCCCGGCCGTTCATTGGGCGGTATTTACGACGGGCCATTTGCCTCTCCGTCTCGGAAACATCATCTGGACCATAAACATTTTCTTCTAATCACAGCTTTGCTTCAGGCAGAGCAGAGCGGAGCTACCTTGTTCGGCGGCAAGGTGACTCAAATCAAACACATTTTGACTTATTTGGGGGCGTCAACCCGCAGGTCCCCCCCCCCCGACACCGGCGGCCAATCGGCCCCGTCGCGCTTCCCTCCGCACGACGAGACGTTGAGGGTTTATAAATACGGGCGTCGTTAGCCAATAGCGCGCGCTGAAAACGATCGATGGCACAACCCCCATAATGCATTGCTGCGTCGGTGCTTAAGCAGCCGCTGTCGTTGGGGCTCTGAACGGGCGGGGCGCGGAACCCTTCGCCCCGGAAGGTGATTACCAGGTGAACGCATCTCATAAAACTTGT
The DNA here is from genome assembly GCA_002895965.2 of Coryphaenoides rupestris. Lineage (NCBI taxonomy): Eukaryota > Metazoa > Chordata > Actinopteri > Gadiformes > Macrouridae > Coryphaenoides > Coryphaenoides rupestris. Next base: position 55,320 of record PIJE02001404.1, read on the forward strand.
CTTGACAACATAATTGATCACAGCATGCGCCATAATAAATACTTCGTACGAAACGGGGAGGAGTATATCAAGGGGGCCTTCGCATTACGGCCTAATTCAATTACCCGGCGTAATTAAATTACGGCCACAAAAAAGAAAACCATCTTATTACAATCACTTTACCCCCCGCCCACCTACCAAGCCCCCCCCCCCACCCCCACCCCCCACACACACACAACACACTCTCCCGTTTTTTACCTTCTTACGTCATGAGCTACCTCATAAAGCTAATGAAGTTACCCTCAGCCGACAAACTGCTCCTCTGGCCGTGGAATGAATTTACTTCCACTCATTTGTCAAGCAAGAAGTCCCCAACGGTGGAACGGAAGATTTACAACAACTGTAACAGCACACACACACACACACAACACACACACACACACACCACACACCCACACACACAACCCGCGTAACAGCCGGCCTGCGCAAACAGGTGTTAGGGCTAGCTAGAGTGCCGGGCTAACGACGTGCATCTTCCTTTGAGGCCCGAGCCAGCGCGTGGACAACACCTCACAGGGTGACCTTTTCCGTGGGCCGATTTCCGCGGCCGATTTCCGCCCCCCCCCCACTCAACCGTAGACGTGGACGGCACCACCCTAATAGGTTTTTACCCGGGGAGGGGTGGGGGTGAAGGTGGAGGGAGTGGAGTGGAGTGGGAGTCAGAGGGAGGTGAGTCAGTGAGTCAGGGAGCAAGCGACTCCGGGGCTTGACGTCGTCGAGTGATTGAGGCTGCCTGCCCGGGCGCCGGGGTCATCTGGGGCTTTTTGGACCCAAATGAGAACTGCCATTAAAATAAAATGGAAGGGACAAGGGTCTTTTTACTCCCCCACTCTGACTAACTATCACACACACACGCACACACACACACATGCACACACACACACACACACACACACACACACACACACGCGAACACACACACACACACGTGGCCTTTTAGTCCACTTTACAGGATGCACTTTGACAGCCAGTAATGAAAGTGTCTCATTCGCTATTCCAATCAAAATCTCATCAATCACACCTTTAAAAAGAAAAAAAAAACGGGTGCCTTCTTCGCTCAGCCCCAGCGACGGGCTCCCGGCGCTGAAGGTGAGACGGAGGGAGGGAGGGAGGGAGGGAGGGAGGGATGGGAGGCGTGATTCAAATCCAAGCTAAGTGTAATGATGTGGTATCAAAAAAACATCCCACTGATGTTGTTGCTGCGGTGCCGTCCTGCGGAGTGCAGAGAGAGAAACACACACACACACACTGTTTTGACGGGAACAGAAATATTGAATTTGGGCCCGGCGCTCTCCAGCAAGGTGGTTACAGCAACCATATTAATCATGTGAAGCACCGCACTGCTATCTTGTCCGTCCACCTACCCATCCATCTCTCACTAGCTCTCTCTAGCCGTCGATTTATCTCTCCTCTCTCTCTCTCTCTCTCTCTCTCTCTCTCTCTCTCCTCTCTCTCTCTCTCTCTCTCGCCTCCCTGGCTCTCTGCATGTGTCAGTAACTTCAGAACCTTATTTTTTTATCTCCTGCTTTTTGCGTGGAGTTTGTTTTGTTGCTTCGACGCACCAACTCGCCAACTTTAAATAACCAGACACACTGAGTCAGCTGCATCAGGAGGAGGAGGAGGGGGGGGGGCGTGGATACAGCCTCATGGCCCATTCAATGCCCGTCCCCCGTCCCCCTGCACCCCCCCCCCACCCACCACAGGGTAGTGTCAGGGGGGAGAGAGAGAGAGAGAACAGAGCGAGAGGACAGCTTTTAATTTAGACTCAGAATAGGGTCGGGAGGGGGGGGGGGGGGGGGGGGGGGGGGGGGGGCACGGCGGGTAGAGTCAGTCGGTAGAGTTGGTCATTGTGGTGGTGGTGGTGGTACTGGGAGAGCAGGTCAGTGGCACGAGCACCCATGTGAGTTCTCCAGGGTGGTGGTGGTGGTGGTGGTGGTGGGTGGGGGGAGAGATGGGCGGGGGGAATTGATGTGCAGCTCGGTCCTAATCCCAGACCAACGTGGGTATAAACAGCTCTCTGGGGTGGCGGCGGCGGCGGCGGCGGTGGCTATGGCGCAGTGTTTTATTTTACCCCCAACCTCTAGCTCTCCTTTCCCATCTCGTCGCATCCAGTGGCCTCCTACTCCCCGGTTATTATTCACTGCTCATTATCACCGCTCTGATTAATAAGAGCAATTTTAAGGTCCCTTGGTGATACAGGAGGGAGGGCGTAAAAAATGAAAAAGATGACATGGGAGTGGTGGTGGTGGTGGGAGGGGTGGCGGCGGTGGGTTTTTCTCTTCCCCGGCTCTAAGCACAGTGAACGCGCTACTTCAGCGTGCTGCTTAGCGTGCTACTTAGCGTGCTGCTTAGCATGTGGGGGAGAGAAGCCCAACTGCAGCAAGCGCCGTTTGTTTTCGCGTGTAAGCGGCCTCCCTGGCTTGATCCAAATGTGCACATAAAAGGCGTGTTAGCTCCTCGCGTTTAAAGTGAGTCGAGACCAACGTGTGTTGGTATTAAATATACGTGGGAGCGCATTCAAGCGGGCGCAGCGCTGCCCCCCCCCCCCCCCCCCCCCCTTGCCCACCCGCGTATCAAAAGCTTAGCTTCATATCAGTGGGAAACATGCAAGGGTTTGCCGCGGTGCCACGGTGCCGCTCTCCGGCGCGCACCGCTCGCCCGAGCCCAGCAGGAAAACACTGCGGCGGTCGTTCCTGTAATTGCCGTCTGCGCGTGCGAGGAGGAGGACTGCTTCGCCGAGTAGCCGCTCAAGCAATTAAATGTTTTTGAAAGAAAGACAAAACCTTGCGCTGGGCTAATAGGTTCACGCGAGACACACAGAGAGAAACGACGTAGCACACAGAGCGCCAAGCGCAAAGGCCGTTAAAAAGCATCTCGGAAACTCTGGAAGACGCGACCCCAACTATTCTTATCTCCCCTCACACATTAATATATATATATATATATATATATACGAAGGGACATATATATGGATGAATTGGGAATGGGTACCAAAATAAAACTAAAAAGGAATAAATAAAAGTTGCTTATGTGTGAAGTCACCTTCAGAGGAATGCAGCAGCGGTGGCTCCCCTCGGAATTACGCCGCCGAAATACTTTTCTCGGGGAAGAAGAAGAAGCCGTTCTATTAGGGCGGGGGAAAATGCAGAGCAATGGCTTTCATGGGCGCGGGGGAAAAACCATTTGAGGAGCGGGTCAGGGGGGGAGGGGGGTGGGTGGGGGGGCGGTGGTGGAGGGCGGGTTTGCGGCGGCGAGCTGGGGCTGGGGGGGGCCCCCTGAGCACCCGGTGTCTTATCCCTCTCCATTTCCACCCCGCTTGTCCCTGAATAATGGGCACACCTCGGCGGCCAGCCTCCCGGGCTAATGGCTTCGCACCGAAAAGAGAAATCAACACAGAGAAAAAAAACAAAAACCTCGGCCGGGTAATCCTCGTCTCTTAGCCGAGACGCGCCACCTGCCCCGCCCCCCCCCCCCCCCCCCCCCCTCTTGCTGCGCTGGCCCCCACCGTTCCGCCACCGCCTTGGAATAAATAGCAACAGAAAAGTACTCCGGCTTGCAGACATAGAAGTTTCAAGAATGCCGATATTAATGCTGTTTACCATTGAGTCATCTATCTAGTGGACACTTTGTTTGTCCAAAGGGACTTTCTTAGCTGCATGTCATTAATGAGCAGGTATCGTAGGGGACAGGCTTCTGGCTTAAGGGACTCTGAATATACCACCGGGTCTGAGCGTGATTAGCCCCTTCCAAGCGGTTTCAGAATCTCTGGTTTTTGACATCACAAGTGGTCGTGTCCACCCAGATGTATGGCGGATAGATCGGCCTGTTGCTGCAGTCCCACGAGGTAGGCTGGTAGACTGATCTATCCAGCATACATCTGGGTGGACGCTCCCACTTGTGCTGTCATTAACCGGAGATTCCGAAACCTGGTTTTTGAAACCGCTTGGAATGGCTAATCACGCTCACACCTGAGGGTATAATATGTCTCCTTTAAGGATGGCTGGACGGACTTTGGGGTTCGAACCCAAAACCTTCTTTGGGCTTTGGGCTGGTCAAAACAAACCCCTGACCTCTCCCGCCTGCCACTGATGCTAACGATAAGCATCAACCTCTTCACCGTCATCATCAGACAACATTTAAATGTCCCTGCCACCGAAATCCTCGTTAACATTGCTTTTCTACTGCGTTTGTATACGTTCGGAGGTGGAGTACACACTGCAGAATATTAGAAACATGACAACATGGCTGCCGATTAGGCGCTCCAAAACTCAACAAACCAGTCAACATGTGGCAGTGAAAAGAACCAAAAAGAAGGGACTTATCGCCATCTACACTGCCAAACAGACACACACACACATGGTTTCAACTCGCCCACCTAATGTTTTCAGAGGAGAGAAAATCTTATTTTAAATGATATTATTCGATCTAGAAGCTTTTATATATCCTGCACCGACGCTAAGGGAGAGGCCCTGAGTAGTATTTTAGTAAAGTATGAAATACAGCCAATGGCAAGGACCTTTAATATGGTGCCCCGTGCTGAGAGAGTCTCATCAGGGAGATGGTATAGAACACATGGCCGCTTAGAGGGCGGATGGCCATTTATGGCCTAAACACATTCATATCCCAACCTCAATCACTTTGTAATGAAATAAAACTGTCAACAAGGACTTTGGAAAAATATGATAATGTGAAGATAGACTAGCCGCTGATACCCTAACCGAAGGAGAGGATAACGATTGGCTTTGTATTACGCAAATTCAATCACAACTGCGACTGCCGAGCCGCCGAGAGGCCGCGGGAGGAACTACACGCCGCTGGTCCCTTCGCACATGAACCGCCGCTCGGTTGAATCACAGGTCATGCAGGCAGAGCAATAAGTGGCAAAACGGGGAACCTTGTGCAAATAAAGTGTCTTTCATGTGTGTCTCCTCGTAAAGAATAAAAAGCCTTTCTTCAAACACACTCTCGGTAAGAAGAAGGGACGAGACGGGACGGGTTTCATCATCTTTGTTGACACACACACACCACACACACACACACACGGCCGCTGCTGCTGTTTGAAAGCATGACGGGTCGTACCGCCGTTGATAGCGTACGGTCATATAAACGGCGGTGTCTTAAAAGTCGAACCGTTAAGCGAGTTCGAGGACGATGACTCAGGCGGATGTATGAGGCTTTTCATTCAGTATATGTAATAATGTGGGTGAGAGAGCACGCGAATCATTTCTCAAGTTTGAGAGATAATTCACTTGGGGCCGATGCTGTTCTGTTCGGGGGATTTAGCGAGGGCATGGGAACGTGAACTAAGACGGAGACGTACGTGCGCGCACACACACACACACACACACACACACACACACACACACACAGGACTAGACACACAGGGGTATAATTTCATAAAAGTTCATCTAAATGTGTATAAATAAGAAATAAACCCCCGCTGTAGTGTATTCCCAGACAATAAATAATGAAAACGCTTATATATTATAAAAGAAGAAGTTTGACGGGGTGTGAAGGATAGCACCTTGAGGCAAGGGCCGCGCGTTGGACCGAGCCGGTCGATCGGTCGATTCCACGGATTAACGAAAGGTCCTTTCATTAATAGCTGGGAAATATCAAAGTCAATGACCATACAGTACGTGTTGATTGCGAATGGTTTTTAAATGGTTCTTGCCATTGGCAATGCTCAGTAGTTCTTTGCAAGGCCCCCAAAAACGGGTTCCTCAATGACTGTTGATTCTTCTTCAGTCTCTTAAAAGGTTCTCTGTGGGTGAATGGTTCCTATGTGGTTCTAAGACACTGGTTCTCAACTGGTCTAGCCTCAAGTGTCATTCGTCATTAAGTTTGAAATATACATACGTATATATGCTATATATTGAAGAATATTGCTGTAATCAACTATGCCTCTCTATCTCTGTTGATGATCCCCATTAGAAAATCTCAGTTGAAACGGTGAGGGCTTGATAAAACACAAGCGAGTTACGAGTGTATTTTATTGTATTTTATTGTATTTTATTGTATTTTATTGCGCTCGGAAAGAATAAAGAAATGATTCTCCTCTCCCGACGCCAGCCGGAAGCGGTGCCGACGCGGCCGGTGGATCAGCAGTCCAGGAAGTTAACGGCAGCACATTTGGTTCTGGAAATCTGACTCCGACTGGGTGACCACGGGGAATACAAAATGTACTTTTCTGTCAATGCTTTGTTTCCAAAACCAGGACCCCCTGATTAAATTGGCTGGCGTGTATTCTCCCGGCAGCTCGAATACACGCCTGTTACAATAGCGATGGATAAGTCAAGGCGTTGGTTTAGGCACCTTTAAGCTTTGGTAAGAGTGAGGTGTCTTTAAAGGGCTCCTATTTTACCACCTGGTGAGTGTGATTGACCGCTACAAGCCCGTTTCAAAATTGGCTAAAATTGTCATTGTGACATCAGGCTGCTGTTTGGTGGTGGTGGGGATGATGCTAATGTTTTGAATCCATCATAACAATATTCCAATTTGGAGATATACTTCGATCCGCGGGAAGCCGACAACACAAAGGTGAGGACGCCGTGGAGGAGGCTGAGGAGTCGACAGAGCGCCGAGCGTCATGTTTGACGGCGCCGTGCGGCGGGGCGGCGCTCGTAACTTATTGTCGTGCTTATTTTGTCTGTACATTTTTTGTTAGTTATGCACCAATTTCAGAAAGGTACATTCCTTTTTTTGTACGAACTGTGGCAATAAACCTGATTCTGATGCGCACACACACACACACACACACACACCAGCAGCTTCAAACTGTCATTGAGGGGCATTTTTAATGCTTTGCTTACAGAATGTCTCACCTGTAATCCATGACCTATTTGAAACACCGATGGACATGGATTACCCAATAGTTCTCTTGTTACTCCTTTTTTTTTTTTTTAAACCTTCTATTCAAGGAAAGTGAGCGAGGGCCCCCCGACACACTCCGGGACTTTCCCAGTCATCAGATCGCTGTGTCGCACGCCACTGCCTTGTAATCAGGTTTCACACTCCATGACTCAGGATTTGGCAACCGGGGGGGGGGGGGGGGGGTCACACGTTACGAGATGTTTCATCAGGAGGGATCCCCCCCCACAGCAAGCCTTGTCTGGTCCCCAAACTACGTCGAGTCGCGTGAATCAAAAAATGGAAATTGCCGTGCAAGAAGCTAGCTTTCCAAGTTGTTTATTTGGTGCTGATTTGCAGCGGGGGGGGGAAGGGGGGGGGGAAACCAAGGAAGAAAAATACGAAAATACGGAGCCGAGAATGACGAGGGAGACGTGTGAAGTGACGATCTGTCTGTCTGGTTCTGCAGCGAGTTGGAGGTAAAGATATCATTTGGACTGAAAGTTACCGCTCTTCCCCCTTCTTTTCCTCTCGCCCACGTCTTGCGCTCTCATTGGCTGTAGTCGTAACACCTTTCCCGCTACGGGATTTTGACTCCGCCCCCCCCCCCCCCCTGACAGGTCAGATATTGCGAGGTGTCTCTCGGGCCTCCTCAGTGTCTTTGAGCAGTTCCCACATCGCGGTCAACGGCGACAGGAGAGAGAGGCCAGGATACGCCTCTGAGCTGAGCTGGGGCTTTTGTCCGCGATTCCGATGAAAATGTCGCCTGCAAATTAATTCAATAATGTGCTCCAGAATACATTTGTATAAAATATTTTGAAAATGAAAAGATGCAAAAATTATATCATGTCCCGAATGAGGACCATTATGCAGCATGTAGCACTCAATTGGACAAAGTGCTAGTGAATAGAATCATTAGGTTTGTAATGATGATATGTAAATAGGACTTCATACGGTTATATTTGACAGAATCCAGTGTTTAGTCCGGTGATTTAGTGCAATTTTTGGTTCTACTTTGAACCTTTACTTCTTAGTGTAGGCTGAAGTGGATTTTTGAATATAATTATCGTCAAACAGCACTTCTATACGGTAAATGGCTTACCTAGCTTGTTTTTACGGCTTTCTCTGTCTATAAAGGATCGTAAACGTATCCGCGGATCCATTTGTACTTTAAATGAATTAGAAGGGCTATCAAAAGACATTGGCACAGAATGTCAGACAAAGGACGGGTGGAGGAGATGATATAATTGAGAGACATAGAGCCAGCGAGAGAGAGAGAGAGAGAGAGAGAGAGAGAGAGAGAGAGACAGAGAGAGACAGAGGACTATATATAGATGGACAAAGGAACAGACAGACATACGTACAGAGACAGATAGATACTGTAGATAATTGAAAGGAGATGTCTTGGAATAGAGTTCAGACCCCCACCGCCTTAAACAAACACAAAATGGAGACGTTCTCAAGGCTGCCAATCCAGACCAGCTGACACAGGTCTGCTCACACATGAGAGCGACGGGAAATATATACCGTATGTCATACTTTTATTTTGGAGGAACCTTGGAGGAAGTGGGATTGTAAGTGTAAGAGTGCAGCTTCCACAACGCTGCGTCTCACTGCACGGGGTGATTTATACGTCATTATTGCCGTTGGAATTATTACCGGAAAAAGGAAAACTAAAAAACATTCGCTCAATGGAATACCCATGGAATACAGGTAAATAACCACGCTAATGTTCCTCGTCTTTAAAATGAATGTAATTAAAATAAAAGAAATGCAATTAAAGACACATAACTGATTCCACCAATAGATATAAATTCCATGAATAATAGCATACCAAATAAAGGCAAATAACGATGATAAATCAAGTATGATGTATTATGAATGTGAACGTCATCAACACCACAACTCTCAGCGTTTATGTAGCTATCAGTGTACAGCGGTGCTTAAACTAAGTAAACGCGGAGGTTAACCAACATGTGGGTGGCCGGCCACAGATCCCCGGCTCTCCGCAGGGGTCATAAAATCCACATTGACCCCCCCCCCCCCCCCCCCCGCCACGGCTTTGGTCAATTTCACACTCGTGCCTCGCCTCATGTCTACTTATGCACACACCGACACCCACGAGTCACGGAGCCTCGCGCGCTCTGCCTCCTGACACACACACACACACACACACCCAAGACATCAGTCCTGCTCGCTCACACTTCTCTCTCTCTCTCTCTCTCTCTCTCTCTCTCTCTCCCACACTCTCTGGACTTGAGGCTGGTGGGTTTAATATCAGCGTATCCTCTCATAAAGGCCCCACAACGAGGTGCCCAGAGAGATTGACTTTATATATAATGCCCACGAAAAAAAACCACAATAAAAAAGAAAATTAAATACAAGTTATTGTGGAAACTGCTATTGCCGACCCCCCTGTCCAACTGCAGTACACGCTTGAAATGTAGGCGGTTTCAGTGTGGATGTTGTTAAATATTAGGGTCACGCTATGCACAGAGTAGAGTTACATCTGTTGAGTACATCCGCTGGTCATCGGTGCGATATCCCTGAGCGCCTTCGTAAGAGAAAACAGCGAATGGAATAATATTACAAACGATGGTTTTGTTTTCGTTGCTGTCGAGTTATTTCACTTCCATGCAGGGCACTTCAAATTACCCTTTTGTTCACATGATTTATATACAAATCATCTACAAGCCACATTATTAGTCTGCACAGGGTAGGGCTTATTTAATGAGCTTGTGACTAAAAAACTAAAAAACGAATTATTTTTCGGCAAAAACCGTACGACAGCAACGGTGATTTCATTCGCACCGAACGTCGCATTTGGCGCTAACTAGCGTTTGGAATAAACCCATTACACCCCATACAAGAAATACACAATCAAACATTAGAATTTCCAATTTGTTTTAGTGCGAGAATCTACCTCCCTTGTTGATAATATTCTCTCCTCGGCTACGGAAAAAAAAGAGGCGAGAAAAAGGACAAAAAAAAAGGGGTTGAAAAGCCACGTCGACGGCGGCTGAGGGAACGCGTGACGCACGCCGGGGTGCGGAGAATGAAGGCTGCTTAGAGCCACCAGACAGCCGCCGACATGAAAGCGCCTCGGTGTGCCGCAGGACCATCTGTTTGGTGAAGGTTCACCAAGTAACTAATGAGACTCTGTTACTACGACGCTGCTGCGGAGAAATTCAACTTCGTCACGCGAGTCTTTTTTCTTTCTCCATCCCACAATCATCATAGTAAGCCACAACCATACAACAACAAAAAAACAAGCCCAGCATGAAACAGTTAATATTGTCCCTTTATTGTCGCATTTCTATATTATTATTACGCTCTGTTTAATGTCCGGTCATGTGATGCACCAATTTCACAATAGCACCTTCCTTGTTTGCGGAAAAAAACGAAGGCAATAAAACTGATTCTGATTCCGACACTGATTTTAGTTCAGCCGAATCTCGTACATTTGGGACTGCCATTAATTTATGCTCGTGTCACACAATCAGTTCAGGTCTTGTAGCCAATGTGTTTTACTGTGAGAGAAAAAAAAAAGAGAAACTTTTACTCGAAGTAACTCCTGAATAAATACAACAGATAATGGCTGTCTGGATGTAGATGCAGCCGTTCCTGGCTATTTGGAACTGGCCGATGCAGATAACCTATATCCTCTCCTCTCTCCTCTGTCCTCTCTGCTCTCTTTCTCTCTGTCTCCTCTCTCTGTCTCTGTCGTCTCTCTCGTGTCTCTGTCCTCTCTCCTCTCTCTCTCTGTCTCTCCTTCTGTCTCTCTCTCTCTCTCTCTGTCTCTCTCTCTCTCTCTCTCTGCAGATGAATAACACAGGTGCAACGGGAGACATCATCTTCCTGTTTTTCCTCCCGTTTCTTCCTGTTTTCCTTCTTGTTTCTTCCTGTTTTTCTTGTCGTCTTCCTCCTCCTCTGCCCGGCCACCGCCTCCTCTGAACCGGCTTGCTTTGGCGCCGACGGTTATGTCATCGCCAGCGACCGCACCGACTCCCATCCGTCCGACACGTTCGCGGCTGATTAGCGTTTGAGTGAGCGGCCGTGCGCGATCGCCATTGCGGAGTGAGAGAGTGTGTGTGAGTGTGTGTGTGTGTGTGTGTGTGTGTGTGTGTGTGTGTGTGTGTGTGTGTGTGTGTGTGTGTGTGTGTGTGATCCACGGGAAGACGGGAGTTCTGCAGTGGCGTGCGCAGATTGCCTGTGATTGGTCAGGTCGCTTGTTTCAGGTGAAGACGAGCAAGCGAACACATCGATTCCAATTTTCTTTACCTATGTTCAAATTGTGTGTGTGTGTGTGTGCGCGCGTGCGTGTGTGTATGCGTGCGTGCGTGTGTGTGCGTCACACCGTGCTGAACAGGGCTGCTAATCTTCCCAGCGTCTCGCGTTTGACGACGCGTCGGCTGAAAACTAGGCTACAACGAGATCAACCCGCCGACCATTTCAATATTGATGACGCAATTTGCATATTATTACGCCGTCGACACACACAATCAGCAACATCTCCACCGCGCATAGACACACAGAGGGCTGATGTATGAACGTGTGACACTCACAGTGACTAACCTACATCTGATTGGCTAATTATATCTGCCAAGCACACAAATTGAAAGCCGATAGCATCTTAAGCCTTTCAAGTGTGGCGTTTAGCCCGCGGAAGTGATTAACGTGAACTGTTTTACCTCATTTTATAGCCCTGATATATACAGTATCACGGCGCTATTTATTAGTCGTGGCGGTCGTCGGCGCTGTGGCCTCTTCCTGCGCTAAGGGTGCGTTTTCTAATTTAGATGATACAGCGTGATGTCACAAATGAAAGCCATTTTAGAATTATTAAACGGCACAAGAAATAGAAGTCAGACTTTTGAATCTTAGAATAGAAAACCCCCTTTGATGATGAGAAACACCGAAAGGAAATGGTGATCAGAGAAACTCTGCATAGTTACTCTTCTGGGGAAATGAAAGCAATTTCGAGCGAGAGAGAGAGAGAGAGAGAGAGGGAGATAGAAGGAGAGAAAGAGAGAGAGAGAGAGAGAGTCACATGACGTGAACTCCGTCATCCCATTGGCCAGCGGGAGGCTGTGTGTGCGATGATAATGACTTGCTCTGGCAAACACACACAAAAAGAAAAATGGATGCAGATACAAATAAAACAATGTCAATGACAGTGAGGAGATTAAACGGGGAAAATGAGAAAAATAAATTGATGTGTGAAGTGAATTCCCTCGTTACCGCATAATTCAATTTGCGATGCTTAAACTGCAAATATTTAAGGATGACAAGGAAGAAATTAAATACATGCTCGGGAAACAAAGCGTTCGGAAAAAAAGTCGAGAAAATACGCCGTCGGGCAGCTCGTCAGACGTTAGGCGCGGCTTAATATCGGTACGCACGCGTCGCGTATATACTGTACATCGGCATATCTTGTAAATATGGAACAATAAATCAAACTCCTTTTATCATGTTGAAGGCCCCTGACTGTCTTTGAAAGATGACAATTAATACATGTCCTGGATCAGGGCCCGCCACCCACAGAAGACAATCGTTTGAAGCAGTAACCAATTAATATGTTCCATTCATATTCAAATGGAGGTTTTTCATCAGATTCTTTTTTTTTTTTCGATTCCTTTCTTCCACCCTGCCAAGAGAAACAAAAGGCAAAATTACAACTTGCTGGGAGACGTGACCTTTGCCTGTTATACCTCTGACGGCACGGGAACGTCTCCAGTTCAGTTTTCAAACTGCGTTTTTTTTCCCCCCTCTTTTCATCTCTTCCCGTATATTTCCATTTCCAGCGCACTGCAAAGTAATTAATGCAGATTTTTTGTTGTTTTTTTTTAGCTCTGCCACGGAAAACTTAAAATAATAAAACGACTCATCCGTGGAAAATTAAAATGCGCAGACACGTAACGTTTGTAAAACAATTTCTGCGCGAGAATAGAAAACTAAAGCAGAGCGCTGGGCAGGGTTGTTAGCAAACCCTCAGACGCTGCCTTCTGACCCCGACCGCGCTCCGCATTTAAACTAAAAGTAAAGATGTCTTCAACAAACTGTGACAAATGAAAAAAAAAAAAAAGTGTGCACAGATTTTTACAAATATGTCTCTGTTAAGAATTAAGTGTTTCCAATTAAATTAGTCTATCTTTGCCATGAGCCTACACCTCATGCAAATTTAATATGAATGTGTGTGATATCACACCTAAGGCTTGTATTTAAAACATCTTAAATATATGCTGTATATATACAGGATATATTTTATGCTCAGGAAAATTACACCGTGCAGGAGAATTATACCGTGCATGTGTCCTTGTAAATGGATCACGTTTAATGATGCTAAAATAGAAATATACAAATTCTATTTTTGTATATAGTCTATTTCCACATGTATCTTAAATGACCTATTTAGTGGACCTTGAAACGACGCTTCTGCACACCACGCATATCACTTAATCCAACACACACACACACACACACGCACACACACACACACACACGCACACAACACACACACACACACACACACACACATATACACACCAAACACACAAACACACACACATTTAGGAGATGTAAGGTAGCACTACAAGCACACACAAAACCGTGCTTATTTTTATGTTTACACCACTTATCCAAACACAACGACTGTGGCGTCTGGAGACCCACAAAGAGCCGCCGCCGCCACCGCCACCGTCGCCGCCGGCAACAAACCACATGATAGCGCCACGCACGCCCGGGTTACGCCTGCGCGCCGGTGAGACGGGGCTCCAGGCGCCATACCTGACACCCCCCTGACACCTTGCCAGTGTCCCCTTCACATGTCTGCCATGCAGATCGCTTACATTTGCATACGAGTCGCACGCGGGACGTAGACGGAGGAAATGGAGGAAGATACTGTACACCGAGACGCAGAGAGACTGAGAGTCTGACACACGTAGATTTAAAGATGTGGTGTGTGTGTGTGTGTGTGTGTGTGTGTGTGTGTGTGTGTGTTTGTGTGTGTGTTGTGTGTAGTGTGTGGGTGTGTGTGTGTGTGTGTGTGTGTGTGTGTGTGTGTGTGTGTGTGTGTGTGTGTGGTGTGTGGTGTGTGTGTGGTGTGTGGTGTGTGTGTGTGTGTGTGTGTGTGTGTGTGTGGCGTGTGTGTGTGTGTGTGTGTGTGTGTGTGTGTTGTGTGTGTGATGTGTGGTTTTGTGTAGCATGCACGCCAGGCTGCACCACCCTGCCCCACCCCTCTCTCTCTCTCTCTCTCTCTCTCTCTCTCTCTCTCTCTGTCTCCCTCTCTCTCTCTCTCTCTCTCTCTCTCTCTCTCTCTCTCTCTCTCTCTCTGTCTCTGTCTCTGTCTCTCTCTCTCTCTCTCCCTCTGTCTCTCTCTCCTCTCTCTTCTATCTCTGTCCCTCTCTTTCAGTGTTTAGTATTCAACAGCCATTGCAATGTCATAAGGCATCATTAGGTTAGGTTAGGTTGAGGCTTGTTCGCCAATGTGACCCATTTTACAATAATGACCACCCGCCGGCCAGGAACGTCCCGGCATAAAGAATAGAATAGAATAGAATAGAATAGAATAGAATAGAACTTTATGAATCCCGAAGGAAATTCTTGTGCCAGGTTACATAGCGATACAGTATAATAAAACAATATGGAAAACAACAGAATGATAAAAATAAACTAACGGATTTACTAATTTACTAATTTACTAACAAATTTATTTAATAATAATATAGCGCATGATAGAGTAAAAAGATAAAGACCATTGTCGTGGTGTTGGTGGTGGAGATGGTTGAGCTGCT
>PIJE02001404.1:75000-79529 GCA_002895965.2 Coryphaenoides rupestris
CGATTGATTTTTCGGGGGGGTTGTGGGAGTTGGGGGGGGTCTAGAGGTGACAATAATGAGGTCAGTGATTGGGCAACAGCCGCAAATATTTACTTTTGCGGCAAGGTGATCCCAATGCCGCGCGGCGGTTCTATTTATTCTGGAGCGTCTGCCACACTTTGCTCCGCCCCGTGGTGCGAAAGCCCTCTCCACCCCCCCCCCCCAACCACTTCCATTACCATTTGATACTGCACACGTTGTCCTACCCCAGCACCACCATTGTGCGCACACCCCCACCACCACCACAAACCACCACCACCACCACCACCCCCATCACCCCAGCCCTCCTTCTGTCAATACCGACAACCCCGGGTGCGCGAGGAAGTATTGACATTCAGCTCAAACCCAACAGCTCTGAGTGGAGTCCAGGGGTGTCGCGCATTAATTATGCAGGACCCGACGCCAGGGTGCCGAGCAACACGAGTGCCATCATAATTGAGACAATTGAAAAGACAATACCAGATGGGTCAATAATTAGACAGCAGGGGGGATGGGGGGAACTTGATCCGGACCCTCACTCTGCCAGCCCTGCCAACCCCCAGCCCGGGGCGCACTTGGAAGGGGACCTTTCGTGCCGTTGCCCCCCGTTTGGCCACCTGACACGGCAGGGGGGGCCGACATGCCTTCACTGGGAGATTACCTCACCGGGTGGGGGGGGGTGGGTGCGAGTACGGAAGTCATGGAAGTTATTAAAGAACCCGGCACTTCACGTCGGACTTTTTTGTCACGCGCTACAAGATTCAAGATTTCTTTATTGCCATACGTAACGTAAGTACAGTGGAACGCTTACTCCCCATTCGCCCCTGCAGTATTCTTCTAAGCAAATTCTAAACAACTCAACAACAATTAGTAGTGGTACCTACTAAAGTAGAAAGTACAGTAAAAAGTACTCAGAATGGCACTTCTGCTCTTATCCCAGCTATTATGCAGGCAACCTGGCAATTATGAAACCTGTTCTATTCACCTCGCAATTATGAATGCTTGAAACCAGCTCTACTCTAATCTTCAGGTACCACAGTGATATATTGCTGTCTCTCTTTCAAACAAATGTACTCTTTGTAAGTCGCTTTTTTTTATTTTAAGGTTCCCACATGGGGCCCACCGCAGACACACACACACACACACATCTGTGGCGGCCAACCACGAAGACGGTAGTCGAGCGGCGTCCCCCCCGGCCAGTGAAAACAGCACGGTCCGCCATTGTTGTTTGTCAAAATACTGTCACCTTGGATTATGCCCGTGTCATTATTCATGGCTGTGACTTGGTCGTCGAAAATGGAAGCGGGCGATCAATTCCCCCCCCCCCCCCCCCCCGCCCCCCCCCCCCCTCATACCCTCCACACCACCCTGGCCCTTGTCTTCCATAAATCCATACTCAGGGCTCCCAGCAGATCCATTACGCTCACTGGTCTCGTGGCCAGAACAACAACTCAAGGTGATCACCATAAAATAGTTTGCCCCACAGCGATTCCTCACCTTGGAGCTGTCTTGGAAACACGGGACAGCTACAAGAGGGAGAAGGAGAGTATATACGGTGCACCCGGGGGCTGTGTTTTCTAAAACCATTGCTTACGTCCGCCATAGACATACTATACCCCCCCCCCCCCCCCCCCCCCCCCCACCACCAACCCACCACCCTACCCCACCCACCCCCCAAAATAATATACTACGTACTGACAAACACACACCCTTTCAGATTTCTCGTTTATCCCTTATTCCTCATCGCGACGCCAGCGTTCACGTTTCTCGTATAAACTGCAATCCCACAGATTTTCCCGCCACCGGGTGTTTACTGTCACAACCTTTTAAGACCTAACCGTCCATAAATATTCAATGAACCCCCCCCTCCAAATACAATATGACGATGGCATATCCGCACTGAGAACGTTCCCTTGGTTGGAAAAGTAAAATAAAGAAAAAAAGTGACAGAGACGGAGACAAATAAATCAACGTTTTGCGGGGGAGCTGTTAAAGAGAGGCCAAACTGTGTTTGTGTTTGTCTCAGCACCCGCTATAAATATTACAGAACGGTGAGACCGCGGCACCATTTTAAACCGTGACGACTGTAAACTCGTTAATTGTTTAATACTAATAAGATCGCAATGAGGATCTTATTAAAAAAAGAGAGTACAACGTGAGTGAAACAAATGAAACAAACAACATGCTAATGTATCCACGTGAATCACGACGAGGAGGTGATCGTTTTATCGTCATCGTTATTTTGTTATTATCTAAGTTATTGCATTTTATATGAGATTGCATTATTTCAGAAGGATTAAAACGCATCCAACTCCATTGTTTCCCCTCCTTTTAAAATCAGGATACATCGGGAGACTTACGGTCAAGTTTATAACAGTTTTTATGAATCCTCACTGTGTTAGAATGTGTGGGTGGAGCGCTGTGCTCATAAGGCCCTGCGACCAGTCATGTAAAACACGGATACATGTCGAAGGAGCATTTTCCCAATTAACAATCAAAGCGACAAAATTAATCGCAACGTGATTTGCGTTGAACAATCGTCACGCTTTGCTACCCTTTGAGATATCGCTTCGGGAGTAACGAGGGGGATATTGAGCCCTGCGTGGATTGGCCCGCATGAACAGACAGTGTGTGTGACAAGAAGAGACCATTTTGTTCATGTTATGCTTTCCTTTCTCCTTTCCTCAAGGGGGTTTAGTTTATTGCTTGAAGGCCGTCAGTTCATAACACAGCAAGATGGACCACAGCAGGAACGACCCGAGCGATAAAAAAACGGCGACTAAAAAAAAAAACGTTGCGCGTGTTCAACACACGGTTTCGATTAGCCCGGGAGCAAACAAGTCCGGGAGGGATTTGGAAATTTGAACAGCCGTTGATATTTGTGCGGCCGCGCCGACCGCCAGGACTGAAATGTAGAAGCTACAGTCTGACTGGACTGACTTTAATTTCCTGAAATGTATCGATCGAGAAAACACTAAAAAGCACGAGAAACACAAATCTCGGACAAACCGCAGCAGTAAAACATTATTGGGAGACGAAGAATTTCTTTCTTTATCGCCCATTAATGCGGCCACGTTTCCAGCCATTTCTCCAAACGTGTTGCCCCCTGAAAGCACACAGGGGGGGGGGGCCCGCTGAGTACGGGGGGGGGGGGGGGGGCTGGCTCCCCCATTAGGCTTTATGGGGCACCATATGCACTTTTATGGGAAGATTAATGGTTTTTAAACACCTCGGCGCAGGTCGAAGTCCACCGCATTAAACCCGAAGAACGGCGGCCCGAGGAATAGGAATATACAACGAGGTCAAACGGCCGCGCACTCCCGAGCTGGAGTAGCGCGTAACACTTTGTGAGCGGACTCTCCGATGTTACACCAACGTCCTCCCCCCCTCCCCCACCCCATCACCCCTCCCCCCCGTCCAACAAGATCTCCTAAGAGTTAAGATTGTGGGACGTGAGGTGGAAGGGACGGACAAAGCCTGTCAAAGTTTACAGTCTTAAAAAGCGCCTAATGAGCGGAAGTAACCGTAGTACGACACAAAAACCAACGCCTGAACTAAACAAAAGGGAACGCGGAGAGCGGCGCGGTTCGTGCATAATTAGCTGTGCAAATGGTCCCATTGTTTCTTAATGAGTTTTCCCCCGCCTAAGTCCTGGATGAAAGGTAAACAAAGCCGTCAGATTGGAAACTATTCCCTCTTTTTCCATTCTCTCCCTCCTCACACAACGGGCAGCACTGTCAGAAGCGGAGACATGTTGTTGTTGTTGGGAACGACGAAGAACGTTGAGAAGCATTGTGCTCTGTGCTCTTTTATTAACAAACAGGTAAGTCCTGAGCATTTTTTTAAAAAGACCGCCCAACCACCCAATACTTGGTGTGGATGGGATTTGGTGAGAACATTTTGTAACTCGTTTCAAGTTGAAATAAAAAGCGCTGACCTCAGGGTGAGGGTTCTGTTTGATGAAGAAAAAAATCGAATTAAATCATCTTCATAGAATTCTGCCTCTCTCTACCTCAATGTGGGGTTATTGCATTCTATATGACTAACTTTCAACTTTAAAGGGGATTAAATGTGGTCGACTAAATCCTTTTAAAGTCAGGTGACAGAGTTCATGGTGTTTTGCCCTTTAGCTTTCCCTCAATGAGTAGTGGGTCTTTACTTTACAGTTCTATGAAGTCCATGTCCTCCTTAACCGATCACACAGAAGATACATGGAAATGACTACGAAGGCACAAAATCACCTTGGCACACACCACACACACACACCGCCCACACACACACACCACACACACACACACACACACACACACACACACACACACACATACACACACACACACAGAGAGAGAGACGTCCACACACACACACACACAGACACACACACAGAGAGAGAGACGTCCGCACACACACACACAAATGTGATGACAGCAGATAAGATGAGATAAAGATTAAGATGAGAGAGAGAGGGAGGGAGGGGAGGGGAGGGGAGGTGGAGGGAGTGGAGGCTTCGG
>PIJE02001404.1:93590-98590 GCA_002895965.2 Coryphaenoides rupestris
GTGTGGGAGGGGGTGAGGTCGATGGGGAGGAGGAGGGGGGGTGAGGACGGAATCGGCACAGAGCCACGTGGTGGCTGTTCAGTATGTCAGCCTTGGGGCAGTGGGGTGGTGTGTGTGTGTGTGTGTGTGTGTGGGGGGGGGGTCACATGCAACAGGGGTGTGGTGTGGTGGTGGTGGTGTGCTGGTGTGCGGTGGAAAAGACAATAGTCTCATTTGTTGTGTGTGTGTGTGTACTTCCCAGGAAATTATTGGATGGCTGCCTCTGCATCAGGTCAATATTAACTGAGTATGCATACGGTACACTGTGTGTGTGTGTCTGTTTGTGTGTGTGTGTGTGTGTGTGTGTGTGTGGGTGTGTGTGTTGTGTGTTGTGGGGTGTGTGTGTGAAGGCCACATTACGGTCATGTGATGCAGAAGGAAAGGAAAGGAAAGGAAAAATAAGGAATGGCAGGCGAGGTCTTAAAAGGTCATAAAAGCATCACCTGACAAGCGGTAACGACTCTGGGGGGGCGGTGGGGGGGAATCGATGAATCGATGAACGGAGGTCACCGCCAACCGCCGCGGCCGTGGTCGGTTTGTTGTTCACCGCCCTCTTGTTGTCTCACGGCCGCCCTGCGTTGAGCACTAGCGCGCGACCGCCATGTTCCAGCGTACCACCGTACCCTCCGCACACCCCGGCTGCCTGCTGTTTCATGTAACTGCTATTTGATGTGCTTCATGTTATCTGTTCATTCAGTCACACTGATCTGTGTGTGTGTCTCTGTGTGTGTGTCTCTGTGTGTGTGTGTGTGTGTGTGTGTGTGTGACTCTCTCTCTCTCTCTCTCTCTCTCTCTCTTCCAGTGGATGGCTGTATACACAAGGCTGCTGGCGGGTGTCTCTATGACGAGTGTCACTCCCTTAATGGTTGTGAAACCGGCAAAGCCAAGATCACCTGTGGCTACGATCTGCCCGCCAAATGTAAGTGTGACTTATCCTGTTTCTGTTTCTGCTTTTGTTGCTTTTCTGTTTTTTGGGTTTTTTGGTTTTTCCAAAGGCTGAAGAAGCAGTAAGCCTCGGAAATGTCAAACACATGCACACACACACATGCACACACACACACTCTCCCTCACTTTCTGTCTCTCTCTCGCTCTCTCTCTCTCTCTCTCTCTCTCTCTCTCTCTCTCTCTCTCTCTCTCTCTCTCTCTCTCTCTCTCTCTCTCTCTCTCTCTCTCTCTCTCTCTCTCTCACTCTCTCTCTCACACTCACTCTCACATACACACACCACACACACACTCTCCCTCCCTTTCTCTCTCTCTCTCGCTCTTCTCTCTCTCTCTCACACTCACATACACACACACACACACTCTCTGCCTCTCTTCTCTCTCTCCCTCTCTTTCTCACACATCTCTTTCTCTCCCCCCCCTCCATTGATGGGTGTCCTGGTTTCACTGGGGAGGAAGTACCGCCCTTGGCCCGCTAAGGTTTTAATTTTTTCCGGGTTACGGCGGCGGCGATAGAGGTGATGGATGGGCGCGTCGCACGCGAGACGGCGTCGAGATAGAAATCCACATTATCCGTCTGCGCGGCGCGGCTGACAGCCCCTCCAAGAGCCTGCCATCAATCACGCGGAAACATCATAAAATCCTCTTCAAGTCGTCCTGTAAAATCCTCACAAGCCATTAGAGGTTAAGGGAGCCAAGATGAGGAGGAGGAGAAGGAGGAGGAGTAAAAGCCAGTGGACAAACAGAAGAGGGGGATAAAAGGGCCTTTTTTTCCCCCGAGCGAACACCTGTAACCTGGGTCGAGGAAATTCCTGACTGCTTGCACATTGACCCGTCAATGTCAGGGTACAGCTTGTTACGAGGAGGACTACGACGGGGGAAAGCCATCTTTGTCCACTTTAAGCCCACTGACTCCCACCCGCCCCCCATGGACACATGGGGGGGGGGTTACATTAACACATCTTTTCTTTAAATTGCACATTTTTATTGCTTATTTCTTAATTTGTTTGTATAAAAAATATTTTCTAGAATTTTTTTTATTTAAATTTTTTTATCTCTGTTTAATGTTCATTGTTCGGCACCAATTTCACAAAAGCACATTCCTTGTTTGTAAAAATTCAGGCAATAAAGTTGTTTCTGATTCTGATTCTGATTCTGATTCTGATGTGAGTTACAGAGATTGTTAGAATTCACATTTTTTGTATGTTCTTCTTGTCGTCCGTGTCGAGTCTCTTCACGTCATAAAAAATGCTAATGCACATGTTTACCTAAATTCCTCTGTCTTCTTCTTCGTTCTTTCTCAGTTTATTTAGCGATTTATCTTCCGGGGGACGCGACAAGAGACAACAGCTGGGAGCAGTATTTTGCGGCGGTATGCATCATCTTTAATGGACTCGGCGGCGACAGCTCCGCGACAGAGACGGATCCTGATGGGGGCGTCGTCTTGAAAACACAACATGCGTGTCGCGACGAAGACGAGGATCTGACATTGCAGAGACGGGCGAGGGTTCGGGCCCCCGACCGGCATGAAGGTGCCCGCGGAGTTTATAGAACGCAACGATGTTTTATCGCGTTGACGAAACCCGGCTTTTCGCTTTATCATTTAGTTTTTATTTTACTTGTTAACTTCCCCCATCCCCACCCACCCGCACCTATAACCGTTAAAAGGAAAATATGGTAATTCATCGCTCCGTGTTAACAGTGTAAAGTTGTAAATATTTGTATTATTTCAGAACAGAACAGGCCGAGCTAATCCGCTTGGAAATAAATATTTGTATCCCTGTTTTCTTCCCCTTCCTTTCTATTCTAGTTAACTTATTTATTTATTTATTTTACTAAAGGTTTCTTAGATTTATTGTTGTTCTATTAGGCATGCAGACTCTACATTTATAATTTATCAAACTATTCTCTTGTTTTTATTCCTGTTGTTGTTATATTTCTGAGCAACCTCTGGCACGAGAATTTCCTTGGGGATTAAGAAAGTTTTATCTTCATCTCATCCTATCTTACCCTATATCTCTAACTTCCCCCGCCCAGCAGATCGTCTCTCTTGGGGCCCGGATCGTAACGAGCTCAGCAACGCAACTCTGCGCACGTGTCAATAGATACGGTATGACGACGCGCGCGCCGCGGGGCTAACGGCTCGCAGCTACAGCCAGCGGTATCCTGTTGCCGAGCGACAGGCGACGGAGCGCGGTGGGCCGGGCGTGGAGCATCCCCCCCCCGAGAGAGAGAGAGAGAGAGAGAGAGAGAGAGAGAGCGGGAGAGAGAGAGAGAGAGAGAGAGAGAGAGAGAGAGAGAGAGAGAGAGAGAGAGAGAGAGAGAGAGAGAGAGAGAGAGAGAGAGAGAGAGAGAGAGAGAGAGAGAGACCCCCTTCCTCCCGTGACTCATCCTCTCCCCCGTCAGGCATGGCCGACTCCGGGCCGCCCAGGGGCATTGTGGGAGTGCGGGTGGGGGGCGGGGGGGGTTGAGGGAACCAGCCAGACAGCAGGGTTGCGTCATGTTGCAAAAGAAGCTCTGCCAAAAGGTTCCACCGGCCCCTGGGGGGGGGTGGGGGCGGGGGGGTGGGCGCGGGCCCCTCGAGTGCCTGCGCCTTTAACGGTTAGCGAAGGGCAACCCGGCGAGATGTTCCTGTGTGATTTTCATTCCTTTTCTGTCATGTAAAGCAGGTGGGGGCGGGTGTGGGGGGGGGGGCCCTTGTGGAGAGTGGCTGGTGGCTGGTGGCTGGTGGCTGGTGGCTGGGAGGCCCCGCCCCCCCCCGCCTACACCCCCCCCCGGCGCCGCCTGGAGGGCTGCCTCGGCTCCGCTGCTCGTAAATCCGTGGGGTCGAAAACGCTGAGCTGACGTGGCTGATTGCCAGGATCTTGAATCTGCAGTTTTAATTCACCTGCTCTGTTCACATGCCTTCACGGAAGGAGCGGGGTTATGCTGATTAATGCCTCTGTGTGTGTGTGTGTGGTGTGTGTGTGTGTGTGTGTGTGTGTGTGTGTGTGTGTGTCGGCACCCGAGTGTGTGTGTGTATGCTTGTGCCTGCGTATGTGCACACTGCTGTTTTTGTTTCGCTCGTTAGTATGCAGAGTCGTGGGGCGTAACAAACAAACAACAACAACAACAACAACAACAACAACAACAACAATGACGACGACAACAGCAACGGCAAAAAAAAAACCAAAAACCAAAAACACATTTTCAAATTCTGATTCTCTCAGCAAATGAGACATTGATCCTTGATGGCGCTAGCCGGGGGACGGAAGACACTTCTTCCACACCCTGGAAAGCCGCAATCCGAGCCACATCCATTATTTGGATGACTAAGAGCAGATGGGAAGGAGGAGGCTTTTCTTTTTGTTTTTTCTTCTTCTTCTTCTTCTGTGCTTTTTTCCCCCCTAAGTGGTGATGTGACCCAGATAAAATTTGGCCATCAATTTGCTTCCCCGATTAAGCGGCGAGGGGGGGGGGGGGGGGGGGGGGCTTCCATGCATCCTCGCGGGTACTCCCGGCAGACTAGTGGAACATGTGACAGCCTCTGATCCGATGCGATCGTCATTAACGGCACGCCAGACGCCGAGCATGGCCGCCGCCGCCGCCGCCGCCATCGCCGCCAAACCTCGACAGATGCGAGGTGAACGCGGCGATGGCGGCACCGGCGGCCATGCTCGGTCGCTTCGCCGCGACAGACACGCCGGCGCTGCTGTTCGCCGAGACCTCGTGAAACCCCCCCCCCCTGATGAAAACAAGAGTGATATGACAATGTGGTAGGACTGTGGCGGCTATAAATATACGTTTATTTTTTGTTTGGTATGTCGGGGAGTGCAGTTACAACGTCGAAATGTACACCGACTGTCAAGTGGCGTCCGTGAACACGCGTGTGGCTTTCGGACGTATTGACGCATTGTTGTTGTTGTTGTTATTACCGCCGTCGTCGACGTCGATATGTCCGCCGTGGTTATGGAACGCACTTGACGTTTACCAAATATAATATCATATCATATCATAGCACCGCGCGGAAAACCACACAG
>PIJE02001404.1:103590-118590 GCA_002895965.2 Coryphaenoides rupestris
GGTGATGTTTATTTTGGGTTGTATTGAACCTGAATAAAAACTAAAAAAAATAAGTAAAAAAGAAAGTGTGTCTACAGGTCTTTCATATTTGGCCATTTTATTAATTCATGAATTCATAAAATCTGTTTGGCAGAGCGCATGCCAAACCTTAATCTTCTTAAGCTTCTAGAAAGAAGCCCGTTAATTAACTAAGGTTTCAATGTCAATGCATGTTTAATTGGCTTTACTATTGCATTGAGTTTAGCCCCGATTGTTGCAGCTTTTTGTTCGCTCGATGTTTTTAAAGCAGAGAGTACATGACGGCCTTGGTGATGACGGTCAACAACTCATCAGCAATATTGATGAGTCCATGTTTTATGTCTGGCTTGTGACGTGACTGAACAGCCCACGAGGGTCATGAGGCACACACACAGTGTACACACCCCGGGTCCTTCCCGGGCTGTAACCAGCATGACCCCCTGGAACAGGTTTGGATTAACCGCAGCCACAGCGCTCCCTGACCCCAGCGGTGAGCGGCGCAGACTGGAGAGACAGCTGCGGAGACGAGCCGGAGCCGGACCCCGGCCGTGCTGACCTCCTGGGGACAAGATGGCCGCTCCCCTCCCTTCCCTCTCCCTCCCTTCCCTCCTCCCTCCCTCCCTCCTCACTGACAGCCCAGCACCAGCCCAGCGTTGTTTTAACTGTCCTGTGAGTGTCATTGGAGCAGGGCTGGCTGTCGGGCCACCGCGGAGCCGATCTGAGCAGTCAGGACAACCTGCGGCAGACGGTCCTCGCATTCCTCACGCGACCTCCCCCGACCCCCCCGACCCCCAGGCCCCCTGCCCCCCCGCACCCCTCTCCCGCCCGCAGCCGCCACCGCTCACTTCCTTGTCGCCCACACTGCTGGTCAGCGTGTGGTTAACCACTTGGGCAAGGTCTTCTAAACGCTTTGTTTTTGGGGGGGGGTGAGAGCGACAGAAGAGCCGACGGGAGAGAGACAGGAGAGAGAGGGGGAGAGAGAAAGAGAAAAAGAGGGAGAGGGAGAGAGAGAGAGGAGAGAGAGGAGGAGAGAGGAAGAGGGAGAGGAGGAGAGAGGAGAGAGAGAGGGAGAGGAGAGGAGAGGGAGAGAGGGGGGGGGGAGAGCGGAGAGCGAGAGAGATTGAGAGAGACAGACGTAAGGGAGAAAGAGCATGCATCGTGCTTGTGTGTGTGTGTGTGTGTGAGTGTGTGTGTGTGTGTGTGTGTGTGTGTGTGTGTGTGTGTGTGTGTGTGTGTGTGTGAGCATGTGTGTGTGCACGTGGAATAGTATGAATGAGTTACTCAGGCGTAACCTTGCCTCTTGCCATTGTAGCGGCGGCAGAGGCTGAGTCTGAGCCGCGGGGCGTCCCCCTCCCAGGGCTGCGCTCCCACGTGCATTAAAGCACTCGGCCTCGCCCGCCTCAGAACCACCAGGCCTTCTTCTCCTCCTCCTTTTTTATTCATTTTTTTTACCCTCCCTCTTTCCCTGTCTCTCTCGATTTCTCTCTCCGGTTCTCTCTCCATCTCTCTCTCTCTCTCTCTCTCTCTCTCTCTCTCTCTCTCTCTCTCTCTCTGTCTCTCTCTCTCTCTCTCTCTCTCTCTCTCTCTCTCTCTCTCTCTCTCTCTCTCTCTCTCTCTCTCTCTCTCTCTCTCTCTCTCTCTCTCTCTTCTCTCTCTCCTCTCTCTCTCTCTTGCTCCTCCTCCTCCTCTCTCTTTTTCTCTTGCATCTCTGTCTTTCTCTTCATCTCTCTCTCTCTCTCCTCTTGCTCTCTCTCTCTCTCTCCTCTCTCTCTCTCTCTTCTCTTCACCCCATCCCTCTTTCTTCTTATCTCCCACTCTCTCTCTCTCTCTCTCTCTCTTCTACATCCTCTCTCTCTCTCCTCTCTCTTCTGTCTCTCTCTCTCTCTCTCATCTCTCTCTCTCTCTCTCCCATCCCTCTTTCTTCTTATCTCCCACTCTCTCTCTCTCTCTCTCTCTCTCTCTTGGCTACATCTCTCTCTCTCTCTCCATCTCTCTCTGTCTCTCTTCACCTCCATCTCTCTTTCATCTCCCATGCCTCTTTCTTCTTATCTCCCACTCACACACTCTTGGCTACATCTCTCTCTCTCTCTCTCTCTCCTCGTCCTGTTTTCTCGTAACAGCCCTGGAAGAACCCTAACCCTAACCCTAACCCTAACCCTAACCCTAACAGCCCTGGAAGAACCCTAACCCTAACCCTAACCCTAACCATAAAAAAGAAAAAAGAAAAAAAAAAAAAAAAAAAAAAAAAAAACAAAAAAACTCAACCCCAACTTAAACTTAAACTTAAACTTAAACTTAAACCCTAACCCTAACCCTAACAGCCCTGGAAGAACCCTAACCCTAACCCTAACCCTAACCCTAACCCTACACCCCTCCCTAACCCTAACCCTAACCCTAACCCTCCTCCTCTTCCTCTCTGGATGGCTCCCTCCTCGCCACGCGCAGCGCAGTGAATACCTGCTCTGCTCTCATTACAATACCCTGCTTTTCAGAAATAGAGTCGCTCGCAATTTTGCTCCTCCTAATTATTTCCTCGCTCCTCCGAGGCTCCGGCGGCGGCGGCGCAGCGGAAGCGGCGGACGACGACCCGGGGGGCGGCGGCGGCGCAGCGGAAGACGGCGGCGGCGGCGCGGCGGCCGAGCGGAGGGGTGTGGGTGTGGGGGTGTGTGGTGTGGGGGTGGGTGGGTGGGTGTGTGTGTGTGTGTGTGTGTGTGTGTGTGGGTGTGTGTGTGCTGTGGTGTGTGTGGGGTGGGTAGGTTGGAGGAGGGGGGGTCAGGTTCAAATTCCTGTCATTTCACCTGGTCTGTGTCTGAACGTGTGGGGGGTGATCACAGCTCTCTCTCCCACCTCCTCTTCCCTCCTTCTCTCTCTCTCTCTCTCTCTCTCTCTCTCTCTCTCTCTCTCTCTCTCTCTGTCCTGCCTGTCACCCCCCTCCCTCCACTCCTCTCTTCTCTTGTGTGTGTCTGTGTGTGTGTGTGTGTGTCTGTGTGTCTGTGTCTCTGTGTGTGTGTGTGTGTGTGTGTGTGTGTGTGTGTGTGTGTGTGTGTGTGTGTGTGTGTGTGTGTGTGTCTCTCTGTGTGCGTGTGTCTTGGAGTCGTGTGGTGGTGGCCTCTCCCCCCCTCCCCCCCCCCCCCCCCCCCCCCCACCCCCCCCCCCCCCCCCCCCCCCCCCCCCGCGCCGCTTTTTTTTTTTTTTTTTTTGCTTCGTCCTTCTCTTTCCCTTGCCTCCCCTTCCGCCCCTCCGCCGGTGCCGGGCTCCTGCGCCGCGCTTAGTCGCTCCTCCGTGCGCCCTCGGATCGGTGCGCGGCTCGCCCCTGTCCGGCCTGGGCTGTTCTCTCCCGGTTGTGCGCCTCTCTCCGCCGCGCCCGCCCCCAGACCCGCCGCCTCCCCCCCGCGGGCTTACCTGTTCCCTCTCATCCGCCATCTTTTTGGCGTCCCCCCGCGCTGTGTGCCCAACACCCCTTCTCTCCTCCCGCGTGTGACCGGAACACACCTGTCTTCCGCCGCCCGGGGGGGGGGGGGGGGGGGGGGGGGGGGGGGGGGGGGGGGGGGGGGGGTGGGGGCGGGTGGCGGGGGCCCCCTGTTTAGGCGATTAACCCGCGTTGCCAGCCCCTGGTCCGCCGCCTCCCTCTCTCTCTCCTCCCCCTCCTCTCTCTCTCTCTCTCTCTCTCTCTCTATCTCTCATCCTCTCCCTCCTCTCTCCCCTCTCCTGTCTCTCCCTCCATCCTCTCCCTCCTCTCTCCTCCCCCCTCCATCTCCCCTCTCCTCTCCTCTCTCACTCCTCTCCTGTCTCTCCCTCCTCCCTCCCGTCCCCCCCCGTCCCCCCCGTCCCCCCCCCACCCCGTCCCCCACCCCCGTCCCCCCCCGCCAGGGCGCCCTCGCTGTGTGTTTCCGCCATCACAGTCAATATCCGTCCGACACCGCGTGTGTGTGTGTGTGTGTGTGTGTGTGTGTGTGTGTGTGTGTGTGCGCCTGTGTGTGTGTGTGTGTGTGTGTGTGTGTGTGTGTGTGTGTGTGTGTGTGTGTGTGTGTGTGTGTGTGTGTGTGTGTGTGTGTGTGTGTGTGTGTGTGTGCGTGTGTGTGTGTGTGTGTGTGTGTGTGCGTGTGTGTGTGTGCGTGTGTGTGCCCTCCATGCCCCCGCGGCGCCCCTCCCTCACTCCCCTCCCTTCCTCACTTCCAACCTTCCTGCCTGGCCTGCCCCCGTCGCGCCCCTGCCCTTCCTGCGTCACGGTCCGCCGTCCTTCTTGCTCCCGCCCGCCACCCCGCCATGCTTTCCCCGTCCGCGTGACTGTAAATCGTGTGGATATTTGATTCTTTGGTTATTGGTGTTTGTTCTGTTCTGGGCATCGTACACTTTTTCATTTCACCGTTTTCCTGTATGTGTACGTGACCATTAACCTTCTTGAATCTTGAAATAATTCCTCACCCTAACTTCTGCGTCCCCCGGCGGCCAGGCTGCACGGTCGGACACAATCCCCTCCTTGTTGGTGGACAGACAGTGCGTGCCCGCTGTGGTGGTGGTGGTGTTGGTGGTGGTGTTGGTGGTGGTGTTGGTGGTGGTGGTGGTGGTGAAGGCGGTGGTGGTGTAGGCGGTGTTGCTTTTTTGCTGATTGGTCGTCCACGCCGCTCGGTTGGCGGGGGGCTCGCGCTCCATGCCCGCGGCGCCCGCGCGCCTGCCTCCGTATTGTTTTTTCCCCCCATTTCCTGTGCCGCCTGCGTCCCGGGTCCCGTGGGCGGCGGAGGCGCGGCGCGGCGGGCCGGCGGCGGCGGGGGCGGCGGTGTGGCGGCGGGTGGCGGGTGGCGGGGGGCGGCGCCTCTTCTGTCGCCGGGCCCTGCGTGCCCTGCCGGGCGCCGTCGGCCCCTCCCGTTGCCGCCTTGCGTTGCCCTTGCTGCCCGCGTCCCGGCCCGCTCTGTCCTGTGTGTGTTCCTCTGTGTTTCTAGTCTCTCTCGCTCTCCCATCTCTCTCCGTACTCTCCCCTTACCTTTCTTCGCTCTTTTCTCCTTTTTTTCCTGCCTTTTGTTTCCGCCTGCTCCTGTCCCCCGCCGTTCCCTGTTGTGTTCCGCTGTCCTGTGGCCTCCCCCCTTTGCCCTTGCGTGGACCCGCGTCCGCCCGCCCGTTGTTGCTCTGCTCCCCCGCCCCCCCCGCGTTCCCCCCTTTTCTTCCCGTGTGTTTCGTTTCCCCCTGCTCTCCCGCCCCTCCGCCCGCCAATCCTCTCTCTCTCCCCTCCTCTCCTCCCTCCTCTTTCTCTCCTCTCTCCTTCCTCTCCCCCCTGGGCCTCGCTGGAATCGATCGGCGCCGCGCGGATTTTTTTTGTTTGGCTTTTCTTTTTTTCTTTTTTGCTTTCGCTAAATTACGACCGGGCAATTTGTGTTAGCTGTATTGATGTTAGCATATTCTTACCCGCGCTAACCTTATTATTTCAACGTTGTATCCTAGAGTGCTATTGATCTAGAAACATGCCGAGAACAAAGCATTTCGGAAGCCATGCCAGCGCGCCGTTAATAAGCTTCTGTTGATATTATATCCCCCCCGCTTTTCCTCGCGCCCCTCTTTCCTCCTGTGCTCCCCCCCCCCTGCCGCCTCCATCCCCCACTCAAACACACAAACCCACACCCCACACACACCACCTCAGACCACACACCCCACACCGGTGGCGCCGGCTAGCGGCCGTAAGCATTTGCCGCCCCCCCCTCTCGCTTTCCGCGGTGCTTTCTTTTGCGTTGTCTCTGGCCCCTGCCTCCCCCTCCCCCCCCATCCGTCCCCCCGCCCGTGGTCTCCCGGTCTTTCCTCTTTGGCCCTTTTCTTCCTTCCTGCCTTCCCCTCCCCTCTGTTTGGCCGCGCGCCTGCCCCCCTTCCTCTTCTTCGCGCTTCTCGACCGCCCGCCCGTTCCTTTCCCTCCTGTTTCCCCTGCTCCCTGCCCTGTTTTCCGTGGTTTCCTCACTTGCCTTGCGTTTCGCCCCCCGCCTTGTTCCGGCTTTTTGGTTCGCCTCGCTGTTTTTACCCGCCGCGCGTCCCATGCCGGCCTTGGTGCTCGCCAGGCCCCACCCCTCCTCCGCCCTCTTGGCTGCGCTCCCTGTTTTTTCGTGTCCCCGGGCTTTGTTCGTGCCTGCCCGCCCCCCCGCGGGTCCTGCGGCACCCCCCCCGTGTCCCTCCGCGGGTCCTTTCCCGCGGTTGTACCCGCGGCCCCCCGCTGCCCCCGGTTTGGCTTCCCCGCCGCCACCGCCCTCCATGCCCCGCGTGCGCGGCGCCGCTCCGGCGCGCCCCTGCGGCGCCGCGCCGGAGCCGGCCCCCGGCCGTGCCTGCCCTCGGGGCCCCGCTGGACCGTGCACCTCCCTTCCTCCTCCTCCTCTCCTCCTCCCTCCCTCCTCCTCCCTGGCTGCTGCTCCTGCTCCCCGCCGGCCTGCTCCCCTGTCTGTGCGCTGTCCTTGGCCGGGTGGCTGTTCGCGGCCCCACGCGGCGCCGCTCTGCGCTGTCCGGCCCCCGACTGCGGCCGCCGGATGACTTCACCCTGCTGGGTCCTCTACCCCCTCCTCCGCCCCTCCCTCGTCCCGCCCAGGGCCCCCCCCCCCCTCTCCCGCCCGCCGCCGCCCCCGCTCCCTCCTTGTCGCCCCCCTGCTGGTCGCGTGTGGTTCCCCTGGCCCGGTCTTCTCTCCCGCTTTGTTTTTGGGGCAGGGGGGGGGGGTGGTGTGGCTCTGTCTGACTCACCTCCCCTGACTCCCCCCCCCTCCCCCCCCCTGACTCCCACCTCACCTCCCCTGACTCCCACCCCTCCCCTGACTCCCCCCTCCCCTGCCCTGACTCTCACGCCGCCTTTTCCCCTCTGGCCCGCCCGCCCCCCCGCGTCCTCTTTCCCCTTCCGCCTCTGTCCCTGTGCCGCTCCCGCGTCTGCATCCTCTGGCTTGCCTTCCCTTTGGGCCCCTCTCCTCTCCTGGCTGGTGGTGGGGTGGGGGGGGGGTTGCCGCCCCCCCAGAGCGTTGCTGCTATCCTTCCCCCTCTCCGCGTATGCCGGTGTGTGTGTGTGTGGTGTGTGTGTGTGTGTGTGTGTGTGTGTGTGTGTGTGTGAGTGTGTGTGTTTCTCTGCCCCCCCCCTGTGCGGACTCCTCGTTCATGCAGGTCCACCCCATTAAATCACCATCTCCACCATGCCGCGCCCGTGCCCTCCTTCTTGCCCTCCTTTTGTTCCCTTGGCCCCCGCCTGCGCCTGGTCGTTCTCTTCCTTCCCCCGCTGGCTCTCTTCTTTCTTTCCCTTCTTGTTTGTCCGCTCCCCCCGTTTAGCCCTTCCTGGTTGCGGGGCGTCGGCCGCCTGTGTGTGGTCTGTGGCGTCCGTCGCCTTGGCCGCGCCCCGTTGCTTGCTCTCTGCTTGGCTGCTTTGGCTTTTGCCCCCCGCCGCCGCGCTGTGCCCCTCCGGCCCCCCGGCCCTGCCTGTGTTGTTTTTTTCTTCCGTGTTTCTTCCGGTTGCCGGCGTCTGTCCGGTGGTGTCGTGTGTGCTTTGCTTGTTGGGGGTGCCTTTTCGCCGCCGCCGGCGTGCCTGCCTCGCCCCCCAGCCCTGCCCCGCCCGCCGGCCATGCCCTGGCCCTCGGGGCGGGGGGGGGGGGGCCGTGGGCGTTCTGGGTAACCTCGTGTCGTTGAGTCACCGATGCAAACGCAGAACGGAGCCACCACTGCAACAGACATTTCATCAGCACCACCAGACATTGGATCACCGTGCCTCCTTGTTCAGGGATTTCTGTTAACAATGTTATTCACACTATTTTATTATTTTCTTTCTTTCTTTCTTTTTTTTCGTACAACTGAGCTGAACTTCACCTCTGCAGATTCCTGTGTGGCATCAAAGTCACGGTGGAAAACTTTATCAACATGAACGACACAACATCCCCACATCCCCCGTCCTGCATGTGTGACCCTGGCTGCAAAGACAGGCCCCGCCCATCAGTGACACACATCTAGGGTTCACAAGTAGGTTCTCACCGGTGCCTCCCCCCCCTCGCGCCCCCCCCTCTCTCTCCCGCCGTATCCCCTCTCGTGGGCGGGGGGGGGGGGGGGGCGCCGCCGCGCGCCCCTCTCTCTTTGCCCGTCTCCTCGGCGCCCACCCCCTGCTCCTGCGGCGCCCGCCCCCCCCCGCCACTTTTTGCCCCGGCGCGGCTCGCGGGCGTCGCGCCGGCCGTGCCTTCTTCCTCCGGGCGCCTCGCCTCGCTGCCTCCGCCGTTGCCGTCCCGCCCGGCGTCCCGGGCGGTGCGCCTGGACGGCGCTCTGGTTCTGCGGGCTCCCCGTTCCCGCCGCCCGCTCTCCCGGCCCGCGGTCACCTGCGTTTCCGTTCGTGCCCGCGCCCGCCCCGCCTGCCTCGGCGTCGCCTCCTGGGGTTTCGTCTTGCGCCCCCCCGGTTCGCTCCCCCGTCCCCCCCTCCCGT
This sequence comes from Coryphaenoides rupestris, assembly GCA_002895965.2. NCBI lineage: Eukaryota > Metazoa > Chordata > Actinopteri > Gadiformes > Macrouridae > Coryphaenoides > Coryphaenoides rupestris. The sequence continues at coordinate 112,016 of PIJE02001404.1, forward strand.
GGCGGTTGTGGCTGTCTTCCCGCCTCCCGATCGGGGGTTTGTTTTTTCCCGCCCGCGGCGTGACCCCCTTCCGCCCGCGCCCCCCTTCGCCCTGTTCTGCCCGCCCTCCGCTTCCTCCCCTCGCCCGGCGCGGCGGGGCGCGCTTGCCCCCGGCCTTTCTCGCCCGGTGCCATTGGCCCGCCGGCGCTATCCCCCCGCCCAGCGCGGCGGCCGTCGCCGCCTCCCCGCCGGCCCCCCGCGTGGCATCGACACGGCCGCCTCCCACTTCATGTCGTGTCCCGCTCTCTCCGTCCGTCCAATCAGAACAAAGTGCTGCCGTCCCCCGTGGTGGTGGCCGCCTGCAGGGCGTCCGCCGCCGACCCCGCCGCGGCTCCGCCCCCCGCCTCGCCGTTGGCCGCGGCGGCCTCCAGGGAGGCGGGGTCGAAGGCGCCGTGCTCCGCCGCCCCCCCCGCCACCAGGGCGTCGGCCTCCATCTTGACGCTGGGGGGGGGGGGGGGGGGGGGGGGGGGGGGGTGGGGGGGGCCAGATGGCGGTTGTTGGAGCCCAGTGCCGCATGTGGATTAAAATGCATGAACAGCTGTCTCCATTGTACATCATGCTCTCTGGGTTTGGACGTGGCGGGGGCTCCTGCAGCCAAAAGCCTTCTGCTTTTTCTTCTTCTTCTTCTTCTTCTTCTTCTTCTTCTTCGTCAGAGTGAGCGTGGGCAATGGGCAGTGCAGGTGAGACGCCTTGTTGGATTGGCGGCCTGCTGGTTTTCCCGACGCTACCTTGCCCCCCGCCCGTGTGGCCGTCGTCTTGTCTCCCTTCCTTTGCCGTCCTGGGTTGCCGCTTCCCCGTCTCTCTCAGTTTTTCCCCTCTTCTCCGTCCCCTTCTCTCTGTTCCCTGCGCGGCCGGGCCCTTGCTTCTGCGTGTCCTGCCTTCGCTTTTCTTTGCTGTGCGCTGCCCGTGTTCTGTCCTTGTGTTGCGTTCGTTGTTTGCTGTGCGGTTGTTTTTCCTCTCTTCCGCGCGCCGCTCTTTCGTTCATTTCTGCTTCCTCTCTGCCTTCCTTTCCCGTCGCTGGGCCCGCGGCCCCGGGACGGTCCCCCCCCGCTCCCCTCGGCGCCCCGTGCGTGCGTGCCGCTCCCCCCAAGCCCGGGTGAACCTCGTGGCCGTCGGTGTCGTACCTGGGCCCCTCGTGTCCCCATGCCCGTTGGGCTTCCCCCCCGTTCCTCCGTCGCCCTTCCTCTCCCCCCGCCCGCCAGCCCGAGGCTCCCCTCGTCGCGGTGTTCGCATCCAGCGTTTCGCCGCGACGCGTCCGGGCGCGCTAGCGCGCGCCCAGAGGCGCGAGGCCCCCCGCCGCGCGCGCGCCGCGAGCGCGCCCGCCCTGCCCGAGGGCCGCGAGCGAGCCCCACGCGCGACCGCGCGCGCCCGCGCGCGCGCGCGGGCGCGCGTGTGTATGCGCCTCTCCTTGGCTGCATGTCCTCTCCCCCGTGACCCGGTGCTCGCCCGGCGCCCTCTGTGTGGTATCTCTCTCCCCACACCCCACGAGTGGTGGGGTGGTGGGGGTGGTGGGAGGCATGTTCAGTGACACACAGTAGGGCTCTGGTCTATCACCTGTCACTGTGGAGATGGACATTCCAGCCAATTAGATTCTGCAGTACACACTCTCTCTCTCTCTCGCTCTCTCTTTCTCTCTGTTTGTCTCTCACTCTCTCCTCTGTCTGTCTCTCTCTCTCTCTCTCTCTCTCTCTCTCTCTCTGTTTGTCTGTCTCTCTGTCTCTCTCTATCTCTCCCTTACTCTCTCTCTAACTCTTTATCTACAACTCTCTATTTATCCGTCTGTCTGTCTGTCTGTGGTATAGTAATGGCGACTGATGAAGGTGTTGGAGCCCATGCCGGACTGTCATGTTGACATATTGGCCCATTTACTACACCACTGCCACTATTTCACCCTTTCTGTGTTTTATCTTCACGCACGCAAGTGTTCTCCAGAGTTTAGCTGTTGGTGACCTTCCCTTTGTCCTCTCCCTCGACTGTAAATGAATTCATAAATAATTAGTAATTAATAAATCATGTCTCTCTTAAGATGGTACCTGTCATTTTTAGAGCAGATGTAAATACAGAGAAAACGTGATGTTCATACACGTTCATCTCACATAAAGTAAAAGCATCAGGACACGCAGAAGCAATGCCCTGCCTATCATGTAACATGGATAATGTTGATATAATATGGCACAAACTCATAGATGACTGGTGAATCGTCAACCATGAATCAAATGAATGTTAACAATACGACTCCAACGGTCTTGGTCAAGTACTGTCAGGTGAAAACCATCGTCCGCAATCCAACAAGGCGTCTCACCTGCACTTTCCCATTCCCATCGCTCACTCTGACGAAGAAGAAGAAGAAGAAGAAGAAGAAGAAGAAGAAGAAGAAGAAGAAGAAGAAGAAAAAGCAGAAGGCTTTTGGCTGCAGGAGCCCTCGCCACGTCCAAACCCAGAGAGCATGATGTACAATGGAGACAGCTGTTCATGCATTTTAATCCACATGCGGCACTGGGCCTTTTCATTCAATGCCTCCATCTTCCCCCCCACCCCCCCCCCCCATTTCACCCCCCCCCCCTCCCCCCCCTCGCCGTAATTACGGGCCCGGCTGCGCCTGCGCCAGAGAGAGTTCTGGCTCCGCGCTCCGAGTCTCCGAGTGTCTGCGGCGGTGGTTTTGGTTTTTGGCGTTATCCTCGTCTTCTTCTTCTTCCTCTTCTCCCGCTCGGCCTTGAACGCTCGCCGTCACCGAGTCTGCTCTTCTCGCTGTAATTGAGTCGGATTTGTCTACTTTGGGGGCCGTCTGTGAGTCTGCTACTGCCACCGCTGTTGTCGGTGTGGTGCGCCGGCGTGTCCAAGGGCACCGTGCGAATAAAGTTCCCTGTGTTCAAGCTCGCCCCTCTCGCCCGGGCGAGGTGATTAAGCGGAGTGCTTGCAGAACATGGCTGAAGTTGTTTCGATTTCTTAGTTTTTTTCACGCCGGCGTGCTGTAAAAAAAACAACCCCCCTATCTTTATGCTGGAATACAGCACAACCTCCACTTGAGGGTGTTTTACCATGTATCTAATGGTTGTTTTCTCAAGACGAACCCCTATTAGTTGACTCCGAGGCATTCTTCTTCTTCTTCTTCTACGACCGAACCGTGTTGACTGCGGCGAGAGCGGCGGCTGGAACGTGAGCGAGAACCAGATCGCCGGCGATGCTCACCTCCTGGACGCCGGGCTGGACGGCAACGTCGATGGCAGCGAGGCGATGCGCCGGATGAATAATTCACGTCCGTCTCGACTCCTCGATCCTCGCCGGTGCAAAAAGGGGCGGGGGGGGGGGGGGGTTGCAGGGCGCCTCATTGATGAGTGTGTGTGCGCCGATTAGACTTTCAAATATATATTTTGCTCGCTGCTGTCGCACCCCCCCCCCCCCGCCCACTGAGAGGGGGACGGCGGGGAAAGAGGTGGTGGTGGTGGTGGTGGTGGTGGGATTCACCTTGAGAACCTACTTGTGAACCCTAGATGTGTGTCACTGATGGGCGGGGCCTGTCTTTGCAGCCAGGGTCACACATGCAGGACGGGGATGTGGGGATGGGGGGATGTTGTGTCGTTCATGTTGATAAAGTTTTCCACCGTGACTTTGATGCCACACAGGAATCTGCAGAGGTGAAGTTCAGCTCAGTTGTACGAAAAAAAAAGAAAGAAAGAAAGAAAATAATAAAATAGTGTGAATAACATTGTTAACAGAAATCCCCGAACAAGGAGGCACGGTGATCCAATGTCTGGTGGTGCTGATGAAATGTCTGTTGCAGTGGTGGCTCCGTTCTGCGTTTGCATCGGTGACTCAACGACACGATTGGTTTCCAAGTAACTTCCCCTTCCCCCCCCCCCCCCCCTCCCCGAGGTCCATGGCTGTCTCGGTCGGTTTGGGTCATGGTCTTGGTCAAGTCGGTCAGTCACTCTTCGTCGTCTAAGTCACCCCCACACAAGCAAAGCAACACAACACGCACTACAGACTCCTTCACCTTAATAACACTTAATAAAAAACACACACATTCATTTCCTTTGTCCAGGGGGGGCACAGTTCACAGTTGCGTCCTGTGGTCAAAATCCAAAGCAGCCAATCATAGAGCAGCACGTGCTTGCCAAGATGCTACTTACTCCCCATACACACACATTTGGCCGGCGCCCCTCAACCAGGAAGTAGCCGAACTACGTGTTGTATTCGTACAAAAATAATTGAAATAAATAATTGAGCCATTTTTTAATGAATGCAGACGACCATGCTCATGCGTTGTCCAAGTTAACAAGTTTATTTCATAATTATTTTACGTTCTGTCATTAATTTATCTAACGTGTTTCAGAAGTATTTCTCTAGATATGGTCGGTGGGGCGAGAAACACACACACACACACACACACACACACACACACACACACACACACACACACTCACTGCTAACCCTGGAACCGTTGGATTTGCTGAAGGATCAAACGATGGGTGTCTTCACCTCCCCCCCCCCCCCACCACAGCCATTAGAGGAGAGGTGCCAAAGGTAATGCAAGCCATGGAGGAGACGCTGTGATCGTCACATTGACAGAGTGCTTGTTTGTAATAGGACTCTGTGTGGCGGGGCGGTCCAGAGGTGAAAAGTCTGCGTGATATCCAAGATTGCAGGGGAAGCTAAAAGCGTTGCTTGGTACATCTCTTGGCAGGCTTTGCTTTGTATGTGGTGTGTGTGTGTTTTATGGGTGGCGGGGGGTGCAGGGTGGGTGATCACACGCCGCCCCCCCCCCCCCCCTCCCCAAAAACAAAGCGTTTAGAAGACCTTGCCCAAGTGGTTAACCACACGCTGACCAGCAGTACTGTAGTCGCGGGTACGGGGGGGTGGGGGGGCGGGCGACAAGGAAGTGAGCGGTGGCGGCTGCGGGGGGGGGTGGGCCTGGGGGTCGGGGGGTCGCGCGAGGAATGCGAGGACCGTCTGCCGCAGGTTGTCCTGACAGCTCAGATCGGCTCCGCGGTGGCCCGACAGCCAGCCCTGCTCCAATGACACTCACAGGACAGTTAAAACAACGCTGGGCTGGTGCTGGGCTGTCAGTGAGGAGGGAGGGAGGGAGGAGGGAGGGAGAGGGGAGGGAAGGGAGGGGAGCGGCCATCTTGTCCCCAGGAGGTCAGCACGGCCGGGGTCTGGCTCCGGCTCGTCTCCGCAGCTGTCTCTCCGGTCTGCGCCGCTCACCGCTGGGGTCAGGGAGTGCTGTGGCTGCGGTTAATCCAAACCTGTTCCAGGGGGTCATGCTGGTTACAGCCCGGGAAGGACCCGCGGTGTGTACACTGTGTGTGTGCCTCATGACCCTCGTTGGGCTGTTCAGTCACGTCACAAGCCAGACATAAAACATGGACTCATCAATATTGCTGATGAGTTGTTGACCGTCATCAACAAGGCCGTCATGTACTCTCTGCTTTAAAAACATCGAGCGAACAAAAAGCTGCAACAATCGTGGGCTAAACTCAATGCAATAGTAAAGCCACTGAAACATGCATTGACATTGAAACATTAGTTAATTAACGGGCTTCTTTCTAGAAGCTTAAGAAGATTAAGGTTTGGCATGCGCTCTGCCAAACAGATTTTATGAATTCATGAATTAATAAAATGGCCAAATATGAAAGACCTGTAGACACACTTTCTTTTTTACTTATTTTTTTTTAGTTTTTATTCAGGTTCAATACAACCCAAAATAAACATCACCTCTGAAAGCGAGAAGGTTGTGTTCTTTTATTATTTATTCTTCATGTGTTTTTCAATTATGAAATATTTTTCTCGAGGAAAGCTTTGGGTTGTGATATAATATCAACAGAAGCTTATTAACGGCGCGCTGGCATGGCTTCCGAAATGCTTTGTTCTCGGCATGTTTCTAGATCAATAGCACTCTAGGATACAACGTTGAAATAATAAGGTTAGCCCGGGTAAGAATATGCTAACATCAATACAGCTAACACAAATTGCCCGGTCATATTTTAGCGAAAGCAAAAAAAAAAAAAAGAAAAGCCAAACAAAAAAAATCCACGCGGCGCCGATCGATTCCGAGTTTGTTTCGATTAATTTATACATGGAGAACAAGCTGACAATTATTATTATTTCAATACACTTAGTCTACAGTATGGGGGAGATCAGTGTTAAACTAACACACGGGGAAGCAAAGGGTGGGAACGCTGTATGTTTCTTTTTTATCATATCAACAACTTTGCTGGCTTGACGCTTGTCCACTCAAAGTCAAAGTGTTTTATTTCCACATGTACATCGTAACACAACAGTGAACTTCTTGTGACATGGCAGGCGGAAAAATGCTTAAAAAAAGATAAAATAGCAAGAAGATAATTGTTTTTATATACTGTATATATAGATGCATATATATATATATACATAAACACAGATGAAAACACACGCAATGTAAATGGACGAGCTGGCTTTGACGCGTTCAGAATGGCAACTCCAATGCTCAACTGGTGTGTGCCGACGTCTCCTTGCATTGCACTCATTGGCCCGCTAAGATAGGCTCCGCCCCCCTC
>PIJE02001404.1:123590-135770 GCA_002895965.2 Coryphaenoides rupestris
TTGTGAACTGCAGCTGGACCTGGGAGGGGAAAAAAAAAAAAACGAAAAAGAAAAAAAAACTAAAAACATTTTAGCCGAGCGATGCGCTGGACTCTTAATCTCCCCCCCGTGCTGACAAAGGCTCAATTAATAGATAGCACGCTATTCAGAGTCCGCAAGAGAAGTTGTCCGATAAATCACCGCGGAGGATTCCTCCTCGCGGCTCGCGGCTCGGCCCCGGCCGCTCCCGTTGGCTCAGTTTAGGTTAGGCTCAGTTTTAGCTGCATAAAGCGCTTTTTAAGTTTTCACATTGTTACTTCCTCATTTTCACATTAGAAATATGAAACCTTTTTTTTAGTTCTAATACGTTTTCTGTGATTTATACTGTGCGGTGGCAAAACACTGTTCCAGAATTCAATTTGTTCCCATTGCAGCAAAAACAGAAGATTCACAGTTTCATTTGTCGTGAATGAATATCCACCATTCACCAACGTCTTCTCATTTCAATGTTTCAATGTTCTGTAAACATCAATTTCATGATGCTATGACTTTCATAATGCTAGTTATGTGCATAAGCAATCTCTGTTAATTCGAAAAAATAATAACCAAGGAAACAATGACAAAATAATGAACCTGGATTAACCACAAATTCATTAGTAATTCCTCCTTCTGGCTTACTCCCCAGGTAATCTAAAATGGCAACAAAGACAATTAAACTTTGCAAGCCTCGAAATCCAGATAAAGCTGCATTTGGCCAGCGAGCGCCGGGCTTTAGCCAATAAGTATCCCTTTGCTTTCCATTGTGCTCTCTTATATTTGATTAAATAGTTTGCTCTCTGAACCTCAGAATAATTAATACACTGGGGCTTTCAGTTTGACTTCATTTTCGGTCTGAGTTATTAAAATCAATTCAAAAAAGATGATATATATATATATGTAATGGATGGTAAGATAGGTGAAACACCAATGATCTGGGATGGGACTTCAGAGACACAAGTGTAAACCACACTAAAGTTAGAAAAGTAGTATATTTATTAAATATACTGTGGGTTCTCTTTAAAACAAGCAAATCATGGTACCATGTGCCAGGTATGGAATAGAATAAATATACAAAGTCGCTACCATAAATAGTTGAATGGATTAAATAGACACTCAAAAAGCACTGCACTATCAAAGGGGATCCTTACACAAAGGCAACTCACACAAGGTGGGAATTCACAGCAATCAAACACACGTGAGTTAACCGGTAGTTGGACTAACTATACGACGCTATTCGCACTCCAGGCCATGGCCATCAATCTACAGATACTGGGGGTTTATGCTCAAAGAAAGAAAGAAAGAAACAAACAATAATGTAGCCTACGATGGTTACAGCGCAACCCTCCCCTGTTCCTTTAAACATGACCATCATCTTAAAACACTGGTGATATAAAACACATTCTCATGTAGTACAGGTCACTTCGCACTGGTTTCGGGAGTAAAAGAGTTCGGTCGCTTTTTAAATCAGACGCCGTCTTGCCGGCCAATCGTTCATTGGTGCAGCCGAGGGCTCGACCTCGGACGGCGCGTTCATTGGTTGCATTGACATCAGTAAGTTCACAGGGCATCTCTCGTATATGTGTGTGTCGATTGAGCGGCGTGACGGTCGTGAATGATATCCCACCGATCACGAGTGACATTCTGTTTTGATGCTTTGTCTGCAGCCTAGCGAGCAGGTCCACGTTGCGTGTGTGTGTGTGTGTGTGTGTGTGTGTGTGTTAAGGAAAGGAAAACATGTATTAAATCCACTTAAGGCATAATTGATTATGTCATTAACGAGGTGATGAAGAGATAATCAAGGCCCTGATTATTTTTGCTTGTCGTCAATGCCTCGACTTCCTCAATAAGTGACCGAGGCACCCAGCCAGTCTAGCTTCTGTGTCCTAATCTATGACCACTATCTGTCTCTCCAAATTGCATCCAACAGTGAATAATGGATCCTTTTCACAGAGGCTTCATCATCATACAGGACAGACAAAGGTGGTCACCCACAACACATCACTATGGGTCTGCTGCCTTCCTGTCCCTGGTGTGAGGGGGGACCAGTAGACTAAGAACTAGGGAGGATGATGGGTCTCCAGGTCTTATTACCTGTGCCCTGGATACTGGTTGCACCCGCTTTGGTACCCAGCACTGTGAGCTCGTTTCTACAGGATACTACGCTGGTTTAACTCTTTATCTTACATTTACATGTACATTTTTTTTGCTCCAAAGCGACTTACGATGAGTAGATTACCTAAATTCAGTGAACTAGTTTGCTAGTCTGCTGGATTGAAACAAACTAGTCATTACCATGGACTTAGCAGGGCTTACTTACTTACGCGCAGTCTAGTCCGTACAAGTAGCGGAACCATAAGTAGTGTTATGAGTGGAACCTGTGTTTGTTCTGCACAATGACACGTCTGTGAAGAGGATCTGTTGGATCGCACTTACAAACCACACAAGCTTAAAACTTAAAACTTACAACTACAAGACTGTGATTTCATCAAACTATCAATCTCGACTTGGGGGGATTAAGGGTCTAGGGTTATACAGTATATATATATATATATATATATATATACTCTTTTTGGCTGTGTCAAAACGTCACAGTATTTTGCTGTGCTTCGCGGTTATGAGATAATATCTAAAATCTCCTATGTGAACGCCGGGGTCAGGGCAAGGTGTGTGAAGAAGAAGAAGAAGAAGACGAAGCAGAAGACGAAGCAGAAGACGGTGTCCTCCCCCCCCCCCCTCCCCCCTAGGCACCCGGCAGTATTGCCACGGCGCTGATCCGCTCGGAGAGCTGCCGGCAACAGAGAGAGAGGCTTGGCGTGGGATCGATAAACACATTACGGTGGACGTGCCACGCGCCGGCCAGAGACAGCAAGGCTGGGACCGGAGGTGGACCGCCATCACTGTCTGTCTGTGGCGGTGGTATCTACTTAATGCAGTGTAATGCATGCACCATGAGAGAAAGTTTGTCTCCCGCGGCATCGTCTCGGCATTGGGGATCGAGGGAGGAAGGGAGGAGGGAGGAAGGGAGGAAGGGAGGGAACTTGGACGCGTTCCATTATTTTATCGGACACGTTTTTTTAAGCGACTCCCTTTTACAAGACCGAACATAAACGCGACCAATGGGCCGGGATTAATTCATAATCGCGCCGACGGCTTCCTGTTCATTCATCTCGTTTATTGAAACGACAGCGATTCCCGCTACCCTCGCAGATTACACTCTGTGCTGGAAGATCGGTATCAACCGACCGAATTGTCTTCCGATATACTGAAACGCAGGATATTATGGGGTGTACGATATCTACACGGATGGCCAAGGCCCCGGTTTTTTTTTTGGGTCAATGTTTTAAATCTGCGAGCGAACGCTGCTGACTCACCGATGGACCGACGAACCAACCAACAGCGTAAATTATGAAAACATAAATAACCAGACAAACACACACACACACACACACACACACACACAACCACCCTGCCATTCTGAACACCCCCTGCCGCCGTCCCCCGCCCCCCCCCCACTGGCTCCGGTACCTTGTCCCCTGTAAAGTCTGTAACGTGAACGGCAGCGCAGCGCTATCATACGATACACCCTATCTGCAGCGCCCATCGTCATCCACTCCGGGAGTTTACAGGAAAGCATCGAGCAGCAGGGGCCGTTTCCCCCGGCAACGCTGACATTTGTCATCGGCCGGGCCGCAGCGACCGAGGGACGGGCGGCGGGCGGGCGAGCGAGCGATCGCTGCGGTTACCTTTAAAAGTGGAGTTCGGTGTTCTTTGTCGACAACAACAACAACAACAACAAATAAATAATCCTATCCCCTCATGTCGCAGGTTCACATGCCTAGCTTGTCTCTACCTATTTGTACATTCACATAAGCTCTCTCTCTCTCTCTCTCTCTCTCTCTCTCTCTCGCTCTTGTCTCTCTCTCTCTCTCTCGCTCTGTCTCTGTCTCTCTCTCTCTAGAAGTCTGTGGATCCAGCTTGTTAGTGCTCTGTTCCCTACTGCCTCTTCTTTGAAAGAAGAATCGGCAGGTGTGTGTGTGTGTGTGTGTGTGTGTGTGTGTGTGTGTGTGCGTGTGTGTGTGCGTGTGTGTGTGCCAAGCACTGGATTGAACAGTGAACAGTGGAGACACATGTAGTATAGCCGAACTAAAGTCGTATAACAACCTTTGGCAGATATTTTGCTGTGCATGAATAAATTGAATGTGTAGGGAGATGCAGTCCAATTATTGCCGCAGCGTCTATTGTTTGTTGTTCGCCGGCGCGACATTCTGTCTCGTAAATAAATGGACGTTCGCTTAGACCGAAGAGAAATGTTTTGTTCCAAGCCTCGGAATGTGCAACCATCACGACGACAACACATAAGCAACGCATTCTTATTCGCATTTGGACTGCAGACAAAAAAAAAAATCCAAATCGCTTACAGTATTGCCTCACATTCACCCATTCATACACCGACGGCGGTGTCAACCATGCAAGGTAACAACCAACACGTCAGGAGCAGTTAGGGTTAGATGGTCGTCTTGCTCACGGACACCTCGACACTTCGAACCAGCAACCCTCCTGTTGCCAGACAACCGCTCTTACCTCCTGAGCTACCGCCACCCCGTGCATGTACATCATGATCCTCCCACCACGCAACCTCCCTGGTAATACTACCCTATTGGACTACCACTAGCCAGGGATCCTGAGTAGAGTTTCGGGGGCCTACATCTTCAGGGCCCTGAGTAGCTGGGAGGGAGGGTCCTGGGGGGGGCAGGGGGGGGGGGGGGGGGGGGGGGGCCTGTGGGATGACACAACAACACCCAGGTCTAGTATGCAACATCAATCAGTGGTTTGAAATGTCCCCGTGTTTCCAGGAAACCAATCTCGCCTCTGCCAGGACCCCGGGTCATCGCATCACCATAAGTCTCCGCGCACCACCGGGACCGGGACCAGGAGTGATATCGGTGCGGCCGCCAGTTGGAAGGACGGATGGACGTGTGAGGGGTGGGGGGTGGAGGGATTGGGGGGGGGGGGGGGGGGGCATCAATAAAAACAACTCCATCGGATACGAGGATGAAGAAAAGGCGACGGACAAAAGAAAAGACGAACACGGACGGGAAAATAAGCCACGTGGGCCCGTGCCTAATAATCAATCCCTCAACAAATGTCAAACGAGACCCTGTCACCGATACCGGCAAAGGTCACTCATTCATCTTCTACGCTTAAGCAAATATTTGAAGTAGACGACGTTACTGCCGGCGGGGAACGACGACAGGTGCGATCCGTTATGAGCCGCATTCAAACGGCCGGATCAGGTGACGGACGTCAATACAAAAATAAACGTACAAAAAAAAAAAATACAAATAATACAAAAATAAACCTCCAACCGGTCCAATTATCTCCGGAGCTTAGGCGACGCGCGGTAATTTCGGTCGCACGTAAAAATGTAAACACTCGTAAGCTAACGCGGCGACGATAGCCGAGAGCCGCGCGTGAATGTAAACATCGGTGCTAAATTGTGCGCGTTCCCGCCGGAGAGAGAGAGAGAGAGAGAGAGAGAGAGAGAGAGAGAGAGAGAGACAGAGAGAGAGAGAGAGAGAGATATGTTGCTGTTGTATGTTTGGCACTCCTTTACGGTTAGAACAGCTGCTAGCCTAATCCCACTGCAGTGCTTGGTTGGGCGAACTAACGCGCAAACATCCACACCCCCCCCCCCCCCCCCCCCTCTCCCTCTCTCCGTCTCCGACAGTTTAAAATTCCCATTACACTCACACACACACACAAGGTATGAGGAGGAAGGGAAGATATATTCCTCCCGGGTATTCCATCGGCGGCGTGGCTCGGCAGGGTCTTAGCTGAGTGAAAATAATACAAAGAGAGAGAGGGAGGGAGGGAGGGAGGGAGGGAGGGAGTGAGGGATGGAGTGAGGGAAGGGAAGGGAAGGGTGAAGAATCCTCTGTCACTCGCACTAAATAGTACATAGTACAGTCATTGGGGTCCCTGTTGCTATGGTTGCAGGCAGAGGAGAGAGGGTGCCCGGTGGGGGGTGGGGGGGGGGTGGTACCCCTAAAGCCTCTTCATTGACCACTTGGTTATACTACCGGAATGCCTTAATGGGTCGCTGGCCTGAGAAAAAAACAAAACAGTGAGACGAAATGGTTGAATGGAAACAACGCCGTCGGCCATCGCCGTGTCCGCCGTCCCTTCCCTCCGATCGCCCGGCGATTACCGGGCACGGGAGGAGGGGGGAAGCCATTTTGTTTCTATAGGCTAAGCGTTGTCGATCGCTGGCAGCCGAGCGACGTAATGGATGACAACAAAATGGAGGGAAGAGAGAGAGAGAGAGAGAGAGAGAGAGAGAGAGAGAGAGAGAGAGAGAGAGAGAGAGAGAGAGAGAGAGATAGAGAGAAAAAACGGTTTGGTAACCTATTTATGAAATCAGCGTAATTTTGTAGTATATTTGTGACAGGACTGGAGGGCAGGCATAATGAATGGGTCCCATGAATTCATTTAGAACAGATAAAAAACTAGTTTAGTTTAATTAGATTTCCAAAGGGGTGGGGGTGTGCTGTCCCAGTTCTAGAACTTAAGAGCCTCTGTGTGCGTGTGTGTGTGTGTGTGTGTGTGGTGTGTGTGAGAGTGTGTGTGTGTGTGTATGTGTGTGAGAGTGTGTGTGAAGTTGAATACAATGGCAGGCGTAGCACCACAGGCTACTCCTCAAAGGGGGGGGGGGGGGGTATTGCTCTCAATCCCACCTAGAATGATAATGTCATTGTAATTTGCATTTGTTTTATTTTGGTTTTTATTTACCACTTGCTTTGGCAATGTAAACATATGTTTCCAAGCTCTTTGAATTGAATTGAATTGAATTGAATTGAATTGAATGATATTCTAATCATGGACAGCATAACCTGCCCACAACGTCATAGTCCGCCTCTGTCCCCATAAAGCTTTAGTATTATTTATATTATTTATCATGTGTCTTCGGTGTTCTCTCTCCGCCGCCACACGTCCAGTTTGTCTTCTTCCTGGTGTGTGTTTGATTTGTATTTGTAGTTTCTTGTTTTGTTTTGTAGTTTCACGTTCCCGTGTTTTATTGCGTCGGTTCATTCGTTGTTTCGTCTGTCGGCCATTTTGTCTCAGCTGTCTGTTTTGATTTCCCCTCGTTGTTCGTCAGTCTCTCTATTTAACCTGCCCCTGCCTTGTGTTCTTGTTCGGCTCGTTGTCTTTACCTGTGAGTACCTCTTCCTGAAAATTCATTAAATTGTAATCATTCAAAAAGTGGAATATATATATTTATATCACAGGAGATGTGACTGGAGATTTTTGCAGTATGACCGAGCTGGTACTATAGCTTAAAATACCAGAGTTGTGTTGGGTGATCTGTAGGTCATTTCAGGGTTCGCGGTTCGGAGGGGGATCCATGCAATGATTATATAATTTAAAAAGAAATCCATTAGGTTTTCATCGGTCCGTCCCACCAAGGAGGCAGCGGACTGCGAATCAATGGTGGATGTAACAGAAGCAGCTGCACTGCACACCAGGCCACCGAGAGAACCAAGCGGGAAATCACAACCAACACCTGACTCTGAAGAAACTTTAAAAGAAATCCACATCAGCCAAAAAAAACCCCAGAATTCTCCATTCTCCAGCTCCATCGTAGAAGCAATTCTGAAGAAAACTATCTACCTTAGCAATTGTGGTTTTACGCTGCTTGCCATCTGCGCGTCAGGAGGGTGGGGGGGGCGTTGAGGAGAGAAGACAAGCCAGCCATTGTGTGCCTTTCAAACAGGCGGCTTGAACCGCCGTGTTACTCAATAGCTACAATTAATGATCCGCCCGACAACAGGCGCAGCGTCGGCAGCTTAATGCTGTAATTGGACAGAAAAACTAAAGAGGTAGTCGAGGGGGGCGCCCCATCCAGTGACCCTTATCAATGGAGGGCGGCCCAGGGGGCGAGACCTTCTGATTGACCCAGGTGTCAGAGGTTGATCAGAACAGCCCTGCTTAAACCAGCGCTCAGTACACCTCAGCAGATGAGGACATTACACATCAAGCAGGACCACGTGTCAAAACACCGGACGCATCTGGCATGCATTTTGTTTTAAATGAGATTAATATCGGTCATGATGGCGTCAGCGCGCAGACATTAACCTCTCAGCGAGCGGCTGACCGGAAGACAGAATGGGTGGATGTGAAACATTCACATTGTTGTGCACAATGTTGTCATTGTTCGTATTATTATTATTATTATTTCTGTTGCGTCATCTATTGGATGATCCATTGGAGGAAAACTTTGTTTCACTTTATGTAAACTTGAACCAACATGATATTCATACTAATATTTCACCATGGCACAAAATCTTTACATTTAGTGCATTTTTTTTCCCAGGCAAAGATTGTGTGTTAGTATGTCGGTATGTGTGTTTGTGTTTGTTTTTACGCTGCCAAAATCCCAATAGCCTACACGCTCGCCGGAGTGGCAAAAATCATTTCTTTCATTTATAGATTACCTGCTTCTCCATTAAAGATTACCCTTTTAACCTCCGCCTCCACTTCCTTATTGCCTTCGCCATCGATTTCCGCCCCGTTCCCATCTGCTCCTCTGCCTCCAAGGTGACCCATAACTAATAAACACCCTTCAGAAGGGAAAAACAAAAAACACAGCAGCAGCAGACGGGCACCAATCTCCAAAAATCCCCAACAACATATATATCTATAAGACAGCGCGATCCGCTTTTCAGGTCAGCAGAAGTTGAGGCTTATCAGGGACTCACTGAGCTCAGATGAGAGATCACTCTTTTCCGACTTCCAGGCCAAAGCAATGTTTACAAAAGCCATTGGCCCACATTTGCCCCCGGTGGTGAAAGCAACAGGAGGATTAATGTCAAGCGATCCCCTCGCCTTCCCGGCTACGGTCCACTAAAACCCGGACCCCGGCCCCGGACGACCGGAGGACTGCGCATGGGCACCGGCGAATGCCATCACCCGCCCGCCTCGTGGTGGTTGTGCTGAGCGTTAGGAAGACGAAGATGGCGGCGGAATTGCTGGGCTAGGACAAGTGTTTCTTGCGTTCTTTCTTTGCCGCTCTTTTGTTTCCTGTGAGAGGTCTCACCGAGACGAAGAGTGCGATGAAGAGGGAGGGGTTGGGGGTCGGGGGTCGGGGGGGGGGGGAGCATCTGGTCTTTAAAGAGTTCCTTATCTGGCCAATAGTTGCAGCGCGCCACCTGAGCAAACAAACAGAGGGCTGCCATCATTGTAAAACTCAAGGACGCACTCTATAATAGTAGAGTGTGTGTAAGTGTGTGTGTGTGTGTGTGTGTGTGTGTGTGTGTGTGTATATGTGTGTGTGTCTAGTTCTAGCGCAGCGGCGTAACAATAACCAGCTCGTTGTTACAAGAGACCTTTACCTGACCCAAGCGCTCCAGAGGCCCGCTGTTTTGGGTCGGGGCTCCGGGGCTCCATTGTGTGGTAGAACCACAGCAGAGACCCCCTCGAAGGCGACCACTTGACCCGCTTCCACAGGCTAGAGTGTCCTTTTCAGCATGGTGCTGTTTTGCATAATAGTGTTACTAAGCTCAGAGCATGAAATCGCTCCACTTCAGGGCTGGTTTTGTTCAAATGAAGAAGAAAGAAAAACGGGGGAAAAAAGGTGAAAGAGAATAATTTGCCCGGGGTGGGGTACCCCAGAACAGAGAGAGAGAGAGAGAGAGAGGAGGGGAGCACCCCTGCCCTGGCTATAGGGGGAGTAACCACTATAGCCACTATAGCCACAGCCAAAAACAAACGGACGACTTGCTTCACATCAATGCAACTGTCTGCAAACCAAACCAAGAGGGCCTGGTCTAGAATACGGACGAGAACTCTCCTCAGTTCTCTGAATTCTGCCACCTCACTTGTACACTTCTAATGTTAATGTTTGACGCAACCTTCTATTCATATTTAGTTTAGTTTGCGTTCCTGTGTTTAGTCTCGTCGTGGAGTATCCAGAAACGGGAGATGCAAATAAAATGTGTTATCCTTCTTCTTGTTATCATGAGGTTTATGAGGCGTGGGGCTGTGATCCCTGACAGCCAATGGCAAGGATGGGGGAGAGGGGGTGGGTTGGCTCGGCTCCGGCGGGTATCGGAGAGCATTTTTATCAGCCGAAACCTTTAACCTCAGAAGTGCCGGGTCCTTATCTGCGTTGCCAGTTTCGGACCCCCAGCTTGGCGGTGTCGGTGGACGACCAAAGGCGGCGGAATGTCCTATCTCGCACACCAAAGCCCAAAGCCCAGAGCGTAGAGCGTAGACTCTCTCTGACCTCAACCCCACCACCATAACCCATCCGCCCATCCTTC
Organism: Coryphaenoides rupestris; assembly: GCA_002895965.2. Taxonomy (NCBI): domain Eukaryota; kingdom Metazoa; phylum Chordata; class Actinopteri; order Gadiformes; family Macrouridae; genus Coryphaenoides; species Coryphaenoides rupestris. The sequence continues at coordinate 133,928 of PIJE02001404.1, forward strand.
CCATCCACCCCAGGCTGCCACCCCAACTGCAAACGCCGCTCTCCAGAAGGATCAGGTTTCCGGGGGGGAAAGACAATATCCTTGTTGGCAAACGGATGGCATGGCCGTGTACAACCCCAAACCCTGGGGTCAGGGGTTCAGTGGGGCACCCGAGGGAGAGAGATGGAGAGATAGAGAGAGAGAGGGAGAGAGAGGGAGAGAGAGAGAGAGAGAAGAAGAAGGGAGATATCGGTCTTCGCGTGTCTTCCCTGGAGGACACTGATGGCTCTATCTTGTCTAAGTGCAAGGGTCATTCCTTCTTCTCACGCTCTTTCTATAAATATATTTCTCCTCTCTCTCTCTCTCTCTCTCTCTCTCTCTCTCTCTCTCTCTCTCGCCCAGGAAATGTCCCTCTCATAGCAAGTGGGATGGTTTAACGGAGGAAAAAAAAAAACCCACACCACCACTCGTAGCGAATAATGTCGAACCTTGCGCATGCAAACGCTAATGCTAACGCGGCACGGCGAGTCACGCGCCGTCCGCGTTACATCGAGGCGATTGACTCGGCTAATTCAATGATCGTATCGTCGCTGAGTGAGACGCGCGTCGCCTTGTTTACCCCCCGGGGAGCGCAATCACTCACCGACCGCCAGGTTAGCATAACGAGGTTAGCGCGACGAGGTTCACAGTACAGCGCGTACACCTCGAATTACTGGTGGCGGTTATTCCCGGGGAGAAGAAAACGAGGAATACATCGGAATACATCATTTCTTTTGGCCGGTTGGAAAATATGGAATATATAATAATATTGCGTGCTTAAACAATACGAATTATGGCCACAATCGAGCGTAATTAAGAGGCAGTTTCAGAGATGTCATTCATGTTAATGAGGCACAGGCCGGTCTTTGGCTGGTGGCGATGGTTGCACAGGCATTGGCCACTTGCTGCACGAGCGTGTATTTATGAGCCCCAATCAGATCCTAGTTGGGCACGCTAGCTCCCACTTTATGTGGAAGTTGATTGGTTCTACTTTAACGATCCCACTGGTGATGTCACTACTGGCACAATTGCACGCTCACCGGTTGGTGTTCCAGGTTCTATTTCCTACGGAAAGAAGACCCTATCCCTTTTCAATCTTCTGGTAAAAAAAAGGAATAATACAGATTGTCGAGAATGTAATACCGGCTCGGAGAGAAGCAATCCAGGCTCAAACTATTCAACATCTAGTTTTCTATAATGGCCCGTGTTAAACTTGCAGTAACTACACAAGAGGGTTTAACGGCTCCCGATTAAACTGATCAAATTAAAAAGAGAAAAAAAAGGAGAGTGGAAGGAGAGATTAACATTCCAATCACACGATGGAGAACCTCGACGTTCGGGCGGCTGCACGAACGTCGAATTATCTCCTGGATGCAACTTGGAAATATATTAATGAGATTTAATTTCAGATAATTATCTCTCTCTCCCTCTCTCTCTCACCATCTCTCTCTCTCTCCCTCTGTGTCTCTCTTTCTCTCTCCGTTTCCATCAATTCCTGTCTTTCTCGCCCCACACCCGTGCCCTCATAATGGCGGCAGGCGTAGTGGCGCAGCGCTAAGAGCTACAGAGCTACAGAGCTCTCCTCTCGTCTGCCGTCATTCTTATCGCCTCTCGGCCTCGCGAGGAGGGAGAGGGAGAAATCCTCCTCCCCCACCTCTCCCCTCACCCTCCATTTGTTGAACAGAAGAGAGAGAGAGAGAGAGAGGGAGAGAGAGAGAGAGAGAGAGAGAGAGAGAGAGAGAGAGAGAGAGAGAGAGAGGGAGAGGGAGAGGAGGAGAGGGAGAGGGGTGAGAGAGAGAGAGAGAGAGAGGGACGTGGCTTTTGC
>PIJE02001405.1:0-20000 GCA_002895965.2 Coryphaenoides rupestris
GAAACAGGAAGAACTGGTTCGTTTTAGGCTCTGGCTCCGAAACGGCCCAGAAAACGCCTTGGTGGAAAAGCCCCCCATGTGAATCTCGTTCATCGTGTGTGTGTGTGTGTGTGTGTGTGTGTGTGTGTGTGGCCAACCCCCACAGGAGCTGCTGAAGAGGACCCCCAAGAAGCACAACGACCAGGGCCTGGTGCAGGAGTCCCTGCAGGTGATGAAGGCCGTGTGCTCCAACATCAACGAGGCCAAGCGGCAGATGGAGAAGCTGGAGGTGCTGGAGGAATGGCAGTCCCACATCGAGGGCTGGGAGGTGGGTCTCTACACCCTACCGTGCAGATAAGAACCATATACATATATAGTTCCACCCATGAGGGGCTTTTCCACTGTTCACTGTCGGCCATTCCCTGGATTTGCACTTTTCATTACCAGTTTAACCCAAAGTCACACTGGCTTGACTCACCCACACAGAGTCAAGCCAAGCCAAGCCAACTCATGTGTATTGGAAAAGGGCCGTATGAGATCCATGTAACTAACCTTTGTTTTATGCCACCAGATATTGACCGAGTAGGCAGCTATTGTACTCCTGAATGTTCCTGGAAGGGAGGGATCCCTCTTCTGGGTTCCTTCTCCATGTTTGGGTTTTTTTAGATGCTGCTGGGTTAGGCTGTGTCGTAAAATGCGGCCAGTGAATCCATTTTAACGAATGGATTGACTTCACTTGAATTTAAGTTGTTACAGTGGATACTTTTCTCCCCGCAATGTTTTAAGACTACTTTTAAATGGCTCTTTAACGGATGACTTTCTCTATGCGTTTTTTTGTGGGACTTTTAGATTGTTGTTGTTGTTGGTTTAGATTGTCCTGAATATATGAGTCAAGCAATGGTTTCTCCCTGATTTGGCCCGCATCTGCGCCCATGTAATGTCTCCTTGGCACCAATTTAAGGCAATCTGTAGAAGAATTCTTGTTTTACTTGCGGTTAGATTCATATTGTCTTAGTTTCTCTTTAAACCTGGCTCTGTCAAGTCAGAGTAGGGCTCCACGCAAGGTCTGCATGGAGCCATCGTAACTTAGTGCCGAGCGGTCGCCGCTAAATCGTGTCTGGTGGGACGTGAGTTACTCAGAGAGGCTTAGCCCAACACCACGGACAACACAAGTGTGGTTCTTTATTTCTGGCGAGGCTCTGCCCTGAGTTTCGACACTGTCTGAGGTTCTCCATGGGAACAATGTTGGCACACTGGTCGGAATTCCTTTCGGCCGGGGATGCTTAATGTCTTTGAGACATCTCACGCTTTTTTGTTCAGTGACTGCTCTAATCTTTATCAGGTTAGCTGGCAGTGATCGGAGTTCTGGCTTATTATCATGCTTACTGGTTGGTGGTGCTGGTGGTGGTGGTGGTGGTGGCGGCGGGGGTCAGTCGGGACTGGTGGTGGTGGTGGTGGTGGTGGTAGTGGTAGTGAATACAATGTGAGGGATTGTATCCAGAGGAAGGTCTGGGAATGCCGATGCGACCTGGCCTCGTGCGACCAGAGGGGCCTGCAGGCATCTGGGTCTGGGTCTGGTAACCAAAAACCTAATTGCAGATTGTTTTGGTGAGAAAGTCTGGAGGACGGCGGTGCTGTTGGCTGCAGGCGTGATTAACTGTTCGGTCAAACATACGCAGGGGCGAGAGATTTCAGTTTTTGTCATCATTTACGTGTGACGGCTCGTTTGTTTTACATAACATGTCTGAGGATTTGACAGACGTGGCCAAGTATAGCCCTCTGGTTTCCCTCCGAAAATACATCGTGATTTGGCCACAAAAATTGAATTTGGGCCGCTTAATTTTAGCACGCGAGTTCTCACCCGGGAACACTTTATACATACACATATTCAATTTAGACGCAAAATCCTTTCACAGCGCTACGCCCATTTAGTGGGATGGGAAACCTAAATATTTCTTTTTGTGGCCAAGTGCATAACTCGGCCTATCCAAGGGAAAACCGGAGCATAACATGCTTAACAACTGGTGTCATTAAACGGCACACAGTGTTCTGGGCTCCATCGGTGTGTCCGGACGCCAGAAACTTTCAAGGTATGAATGGGAGGCGGAGGAAATGTCATTCTTGGACAGAACAAGTTGTGTTTCGCATGCGGCTCTCTCATATATGTTTAACGCTCGCGGGCCAATGGTTACACACCAAGGCTTACGAAAACCATCCCGAGACGTCCAACTTTAAGTGCACACACGCACACCCACACACACACACATACGCACACGCGTGCGCGCACACACAAACTCACACCGACACAGACACAAACACACAGACACACACACACATACACACACACAGACAGACAGACAGACAGACACACACACACACACACACACACCGACACAGACACAAACACACAGACACACACACACCGACACACACACACACACACACACACACACACAGACACACACACAACACACACACACACACACACACACACACACACACACACACACACACAGACAGACAGACAGACAGACAGACAGACAGACAGACAGACAGACCACCAGTCACACCCACACACACACACACACACTCACGCCACACACACACACACACACACACACACACATACACACACACGCACAGACACACAGACAGGGGTCTAAGTATAGTGAGGTCAGCCGGACTTGGGGCTGGGCCATGGGTGGGGTGCTCTGACATGTTCTCGGCACCCGGGTGCTCTGTGCTCTGTGCTCTGTGCCATCGCCACTTTTTCATCGATTATAAAACATGAGGTCATCCTGGAGCGAGACGACTGGACACACCACAGGACTTCTGCCAGCCCCCTGCTCTCTCTCTCTCTCTGTCTCTCTCTCTCCCCCACATTCTCGTTCTCTCTCTCGCTCTCTCTCGCTCTCCTTTTCTCTTTCTATCTTTCTCTCTCCCCTTCTCCCGCTCTCCTCTCTCTCTCCCGCTCTTCTCTCTCTTTCTCTTTCTCTCTTTCTCTCTTTCTCCTCGCTTCTCTCTTCTCTCTCTCGTCTCTCTCGTCATCTCTCATCTCTTCTGTCTTTCTCTATCTCTCTTTCTCTCTTTCTCCTCTCTCTCTCTCTTTCTCTCTTTCTCTCTTTCTTCTCTCTCTTTCGCACGTTGGTCTCTTGCACTCTTCTCTCTCTCTAATGACGTTGGGAAGAAGAAAACAAGAATATAGAGAAGAGAGAGGAGAGAGAAGAGGGGGTGGGTCTTCCTGTGTGTGTGTTGGTGTATGGGGGGGGGGGGGTTGGGGGTCCTGGGGGGGGGAGGGGGGGGGGCAAGAGGTAATAATTGTGTGTTTTCTTTCCGTTTGTCTTGCGCGGCCTGGCCTGATTGCTCGTTAGCGATGACCCTATCCACATCCGCTGTGTGGCCCCTGGCAGGTCGCGCGGGGCGGGGACGGGCGGGCGGGCGGGAGGGAGGGAAGTGAGAGACAGGGCGATGGCCCCCCGCCGCGGTCGCCATGGTGACAGCTGCCGGCGTGTTTGGCTTTTTTTTTCTTCTTTTCTTTTCTTCTCTCGCCGCGGCCGCGCTCGCCAGCCGCTCGGTTGGCTTTCCGAGTGTCTGTGTTCCGTCAGCGAGGGGCACCGCGGAAATATGTTAATGTATCTCCTGCCAAAAAATACTCAACCGAGACGCGGAGAGCAAAAGCGTGGAGTTTTGGTTATTTCTCCCCCTCTCTCTCCTTAGGTTTGTGTTCTCTTCTTCGCTTCGGCAGTTTGCTTAAACTAACTGACAATAAGGCCTGCTTCTCTCCTCCTCCTCCTCCTCTCTGTTTGGTTATTTTAAAATGGCTGCCATCCGAGCATAAAGACGTCATCCATGTTTGTTTCGACAGGCCAACGATTGTGTTGCAGCGAGGCGCTAAAGTGAAGACAAGTAACGACTGAGCTGACGCTGCAGTTTGGCACTTGTGTTTTTTTTCGTCGGGCGAGCAAAAGAGGGAAAGAGAGAGAAAATGGAATAAACAAGAAACAAGAAAACCCGGGCAATGTATGAAAGGCGACTAAGGCAGGCTGTTTCTGCTCACCGTCCAGAGGGGTAAAGTCAGACGCGGCTGCTTCCAGAAAAAAAGGAAACGACGCAGGGCTGCACAGTCCCGGACCTCTGGGGACCTCTGGGGATCCAGTGCTCTCACCTCCCCCCTGTCCCCCCCGTTCCCCCCCCCTCCCCCACCCTCCCCCCTGGAAGTGACTGGGTGGGGCGGGGTGGGGAGGGTGGGAGCTGGGAGCCGCACACACACAACATGCACCGGCTGGGGCCGTGCATTACCATCTGGCTGCCGTGTAACAGGAACCTCGGGGGGGGGGTGGTGGGGGTGGTGGGGGGAGGGAGGGTGGTTTGGGAGAAAAGTGAGTAATTATCAAAAAAGTGCGAAGAGGGAGGTGGAGGAGGAGAAGAAGATGGGACGAAGGAGAGGGAGAGGTTTTTGGCCACCCTGGCTCCGGCCCGCACCGGGAGGAAGCCATTCTTGCCCGGGTATTATTTTTAGCTCTGACGGAGCGGCCCGATGTAAAAACCCCGGCTAAAACAAACAACGAAATTCCCAAAGCGGGCAAAGCAAGGAAAAGTGGCCGGCGTGGGTTTCTGGGGCGGGGGGGCCAGCAGCAGCTCCTTCTTCCAGCCCGGCGACAATGCGACGTGCCGGAGTTTGGCTGGACAGGAAGTGTGCGGAGAGATTCACTGCGGGCCTATTTTAAAGTCGCTATGTAATCTGCTGAGAGGAAGTCGGGAGTGTTGTTGCAGACCCCGTAAGAGAGAGGACAGGAAGGACTGGGAAATCTAACTCCCTCCCTTCCCTCCCCTCCCTCCCTCCCTCCCTTCCCTCCCCTCCCTCCCTCCCTCCCTCTACCTCCCCTCTACCTCCTCTTGGGGGCCATACATAATCCGTCAGTCATCGGCAGATAAGCAATTACCGTGGCGTGGGCTCACTTTATTCTCATAAAAAAAAAAAATGAAAGAAAACATCTTTCAGTCTTTAGTTTTGCCTTAAAAATGTCAACAGAGGGGGAACACTCACACCAAGTGAGAGTGGTAAGCTGTTCCAAAGTCTTGCGATGGTTACAGAGAAGGCACCACATCGCCCTTATCCCTCAGCCTTGATCCAGGGACAGCCAGGAGGAGCTGGTCTGAGGATCTGAGAGATCTGGGAGTTGGAGAGGAGACAGAGGAGCTCAGAGATATACTGGGGGGGGGGGGGGGGGGGGGGTGGTGGGGATCAGGCCATGGAGGGCTTTGAAGGCAAATAATCAGACCTTAAACTGGGTTCTGTACTGTCTGAGAGGTAGCCAGTGCTGGGCTGCCAGTGCGTGTGTAATGCTGTCTCTCTTCCTGGAGCCTGGAGTTATCAGACACTAGCAGCAGCATTCATTCTGCACTAGCTGCAGGCGAGACAGAGATGTTTGGCTGATTCCCAGGTAGAGAGCATTACAATCATGGAGACGTGATGCTATTAAGGCATTTGTGACGTCTCCAGGTCATCGAGTGAGAGGAATGGTTTGAGTCTGGCGATGTTTCTTCTTGGCTGAAAGCCTTTCACAACAGAGTTGGTATGTTTGTTGAGTTTTAGTGCTGGATCCAAAATGTTCAGAGCTACGGTTTTTTTTCTTCCTGTAAACCAAGCGGCTCATATTTTAGCGGATTTGGTGATTCCACCTTAAGTCATTCAGCAGAGACACATGATTTCTGACACATCAAGGAGCAGGTTGTGTGCCTCTGAGCTGTTTTATCAGTTTCTGGGATCTAACTATCCCAATATAAAAACGTTTGCCTCCATAATCCCACCCATGTTCAGTGAATAGGCCGTTCTGAATATACATCGAAACTCAGGTCCCAATTTAACAAAGTTACAGGGGGAAGCAACATTGGAGAAGAATAAAACACTTGGCCTCAATCTCTCAGACTTGTGTATATTCCTCATTTCACTTGTTTTATTAAGGTAATCAGATATTTTAAAGTGCACAGAGAGTTCATCTTCAATCATATCAAAATGTGTTCGTCCGGTCCCCCGCTAAGGAGCATTTAGTCTTTAGTCACGGACCCTCAACCTCAAATGAGTTTGACACCGCTGCTCTAGCCCCTAATACTCTGTCCTGTCTCTATGTATTATCCAGCATGTGTGCTTTAAATTCACGCCATGTGTTCAAACTCTAACCTGTTTTCCATTCCGTCCTCTCGCCCCCCTGTCCCCCATCCACCTTCTCCTGTCTCCTGTCTCCGTCTCCTGTCCCTTGTCTCCTGTCTCCGTCCCCTGTCTCCTGTCTCCGATCTCCTGTCCCCTGTCTCCTGTCCGCTGTCTCCTGTCCCCTGTCTCTTGTCCCCTGTCTCCTGTCCCCCGTCCCCTGTCTTCTGTCCCTGTCTCCTGCGTCTCCCATCTCTTGTCCCCCGTCTCCTGTCTGCCTATCTCTTTGTCCCCTATCTCCTGTCCCCTGTCTCCTGTCCCCTGTCTCCTGTCTCATATCTCCTCTCCCCTGTCCTACTTTTCCCGGTCCCCGGTCCCCTGTCCCCTGTCTCCCTGTCTCCTGTATCCTGTCCTCATGTCCCTGTCTCCTGTCTCCTGTCTCCTATCTCCCGTCCCCTGTCTCCCATCTCCCTGTCTCCTGTCTCCTCTCCCCCATCTCCTGTCCCCTGCCTCCTGTGTCCCGTCTCCATCTCCGTCTCCCTTTCCCTGTCCCCTAATCCCCTGTCTCCTGTCTCCTGCCAGGGCTCCAACATCACGGACAACGTGCACGGAGATGCTGATGCACGGCGTGCTGCTGAAGATCTCGGCGGGGAACATCCAGGAAAGGAACTTCTTCCTGTTCGACAAGCTGCTGGTCTACTGCAAGAAGAAAAACAGGTGTGTGTGTGTGTGTGTGTGTTAACGTACACACACGCGATGCACACCCGCGATACGATGAACTTTTCTTTGGGGGTGGGGGGGGCGGGCTGGGGTTCGAATCAGCAACATTTCTATTGCCAGACAACCGCTCCTGAGCTACTGCCACCCCTCACACCCCTTGATAGAAGAGGAAACCAATAATATCTACAGTACAGATCCGCCTATCTTGTATGTGTGGAACAGAGACGGTTTAGAGTTTAGAGTTTAGAGTTTAGAGTGAGCCGCGCACTTTGGGAAGGAGCTTTAAAAACCCCAAAAAAGGACGAGAATAAATGTGTCGACGAAGCAGAAAGAAAGAAAAATCTGTTTTGGGTTTTTTTCAGCCCCCGATAAAAAGCAAGGTCAAGCGGTTAGGGTAGATGGTGTGTGTGTGTGTGTGTGTGTGTGTGTGTGTGTGTGTGTGTGTGTGTGTGTGTGTGTGTGTGTGTGTGCGTGCGCGGAACCCCCACCACCACCACTAACACCGCCCGGAGTCTCGGGTTGCCTCCCCTTCCCCTTCCCATCACTCACATCTTAGCAACAAGACCTACCTCCTGACCCCACTTGGTGTGTGTGTGTGTGTGTGTGTGTGTGTGTGTGTGTGTGTGTGTGTGTGTGGGAGTGTGTGTATCGGAGTGTGTGGGAGTATGTAGGAGTGGGTGTGTGGGAGTGTGTTTATCAGAGTGTGTCGATGTGTGTGAGATTGTGTGTGTGTGTGTGGGAGTTTGTGGCTGGGTGTGTATTTTTGTGTGTCTGTGTGTGTGTGTGTGTGTGTGTGTGTGTGTGTGTAAAAAACACACCGCTCTTGTGGTACTTTTGCGCACACATCGCAAGCATGGCTGGCAGCTACAAAGTTCCAGGTTCGAACCCTAATGTCCGCACTCTACCTGTAGGGAACCCGGACGGCCCAGAGACAGTGGAACAGAGCTGTTGCAAAGTTAGACCATTCAGAATGTGCTCTTACAGTGCATGTGTGTGTGGTGGGTGGCTGGTTTAAGCAGCCTCTGTTAGGACAGGTGAGGCTTATGTCCAACCTGTGTGTGTGTGTGTGTGTGTGTGTGTGTGTGTGTGTGTGTGTGTGTGTGTGTGTGTGTGTGTGTGTGTGTGCTTTGGAAAGGCGTCTAAAGAACAGCAAGGCGTCCACCGAGGGCCCCAGGTACCTCTTCAGGGGCCGCATCAACACAGAAGTGATGGAGGTGGAGAACGTGGACGACGGAACTGGTAAGTCCAAAAAGAAAATGAATATATCAATATATTTCTCGATATTTCTATAAGCAGTTTTTCAGTGTCTCCTCAACTGTGCTTAGAGCAGTGGTACCCAACCTGCGGGTCGGGAGCCCACTTGGGGCCCCCCGGACCCCACTATTGGGGGTCGCAGGAGGTTGCTAATGCCAGCTATTGATATTTGATGATCCCTCTTTAGCAAACCAGTCCTGAATATACAGGACGTGAACCTTATGATTCACAGCCACGGGCAAACCACTGCTAGTAACTTGGTGTGCAGTGGAGCGATGCGATGGCAGATGATAAAATGGGTAAAAAACTATTTGTGTGCAAAGCAGATGCACAAAAGTTCCAACTTTCAGAGCTGGAAATAATTGGGACCCACGGGCCAAAGAAGGTTGCAAACTTTTCATTCTTTTCATTAGCTTAATTGAATCACAATGTTGCCTGCCACAAAAGATATAATAAGATAAGATATACAGTATATACGTATATATATATACAGTATACCGGTATATGTGGTATTTCCGAGTTTTCGTTGTATGCCAGTTGTCCACATAACCTTCAAGAGAAGAGCTCATTATCTCTCCAGTGGACTTAGCCTCAAGTGTTATTCCTAACAAGGGCTATGGGTGAAAAGAGTGATAATGAGAGTTTGGGAGAGGGTGAGTGATAGAGAGAGGGATAGAGAGAGAGAGAGTGAGAGAAATGAAGGGACGCAGAGAGACACTGATGGAGAGAGAGAGAGAGAGAGAGAGAGAGAGAGAGAGAGAGAGAGAGAGAGAGAGAGAGAGAGAGCGGGAGAAGGGACTTGTGGGTGTTCCGCTTCGCCACTCGCCAGTTGACACGATTACAATGGATGACTTGACCGTTTATAGGCTTTTGTTTGCTTTTTGGTTTTCCTCCGTTCTCCATCATGTTTGTCTGAGGGGAGCAGTTTAAATAGACGGGAAAACCCCAAGCGTGCAAGCTAGAGCTAGCTTACACCGGGATTTCCGCTACCCTTTCACTTGGGATACTCCGTCATGTGATCCGTTTGAAGGGGAAGAGCGGGAGTGTTTCTGTTAGTCCACGCTAGCTGCTAGCTGCAGCGCTTTAAAGAGTTGGAAAAAATTAGCGTGAGCGCAAGCTAGATCTAGCTTTTAGATGGACCTTGTGTTATACTTTCAGTTGGGACACTTTGGGAAGCCTGGGAGCGTGTCTGAGCGTTAACGCTAGCTACTCTGCTAGCTACTGTTTGATGGGTTCAACCAAGTGTGGTTCTGTGAGTCAATGCTAGCTTCTCTGAATCGCTTTAAAAATACTGAAAACATTAGCGTGAGCGCGAGCTAGGGGCTAGCTTACACCACGCTTTCAGTTACACACGTTTCATGGGTCCGCTTGACGGGGTAGACTATTGGCAGGTCTTGAGAGTCATCCTGGAGAGTTATCCTGGAGTCCCGTGGACAAGGGTAAGGCTTGTGGAAGCTTCTTTATGCTGCGTTCCATTTGTACTCGGAAGTCGGAATTTCCGAGTTCCTGGTTGGAAATTCCAGCGAGTCTCCGAGTCTCTGAGCACTGTAAACATCCGTTGAGATCGGCCACGCGGTCTCCATGTCGTCTCTACATTCGGGAAGTTGGGGGAAAAAGACACACACTTTGGTCGCACCAGAAAGATAATTTCAAACAGTTGCATGAAATGTGTTTCATCCATGTTTTTTTCTTCTTCGTCGAGTATTTTCTTCATTCTGCCCGCGATTCTGTTCTGTTCTTCTGTTCTCTGAGCGTTTGCTTAGCTTTGATTTCTATCCCTTGGGTTAGTTTTTTTTTTTTATATTTCATTCCATTTCCCGACTGAAGTTGAGCTTCTGCCTCGCATGCGATCCACTCACACACTTGACCTGAGCTCTCTTCACTGTGGAGCTTTTGATTTACGTATATATGATAAATATGATATTTACAGTGTCCATTTATATTCAATTCAAATGTTATTTGTACAGCACCATGGCATACAAAAGTGGTTAAAAGTGCTTCACATAAAAGAAAACTAATTAAAACAGCAACAAAAAGGGCTTAAAAACACATAAATACACACAAACAAACATACATACTGTACACAAATGGTGTGTTCATTCAAGAAAATGCTCGACAGAAGAGGAAGATCTCGTGCACAGTGAAGGAGCCAGCCTAAGATCAGCAGGCAAACTGTTCCATGTCTTCCATGTATAATAAAATTGATTTATATGTATGTAAAATACATTAAATAAAATATAAAATACACTAAGAATGTAACCAGTCAAGGTGAATTTATGTTTGTCTGCCCCTTGTATGCGCACTTTAAATCAATGTGTGTGTCTGTGTGTGTGTGTGTGTGTGTGTGTGCGTCTCTCAGCCGACTACCACAGCAGCGGGAACATCGTGAACAGCGGCTGGAAGATCCACAACACGGCCAAGAACAAGTGGTTCGTGTGCATGGCCAAGACCCCTGAGGAGAAACAGGAGTGGCTGGAGGCCATTTTGAAAGAGAGAGAGCGGAGGAAAAGTAAGTGACGGTGGGACGGTGGGGCAATCGAATGGCACTCCCAAAACTTTAACAATAAACCAGATTATTGTTGAACTTTTGTAGAATGAGCAGAGCAGGTGGTACATGCTAGCATGAATCTCACAGAATCTCAGTGGCTAGTTTATCTCCATAATATGATCCCATTTGACCATTTTATTTCATTCAAATGTTATCTAGGATTTAATGTGAATGAGATTTGGCCATAGTCCATTCAAACCCTGCCCTCAATGTGCCAAAACTGTCAAACAGGTCTTTTGGGGCGGCAGTAGCTCAGGAGGTAAGAGCGGTTGTCTGGCAACAGGAAGGTTGCTGGTTTGATCCCCGGGCTCCTCCTCCTAGCTAAGTGTCGAGGTGTCCCTGAGCCAGACACCACCTAACCCTAACTGCTCCTGACGTGTTGGTTGTTACCTTGCATGGTTGACACCGCCATCGGTGTAATGTGAGGCAACTGGCGATATATAAATGCAATCCATTTATAATTTTCTCTCCTTTCCCCCCCCGCCAGGCCTGCGGCTGGGCATGGAGCAGGACACGTGGGTGATGGTGTCGGAGAAGGGGGAGAAGCTCTACCAGCTGATGACCCGGGGACACCTCATCAAGGACCGCAAGCGCAAGCTCTCCACCTTCCCCAAGTGCTTCCTGGGAAGGTGAGGAGCTGACCGGCTGACTGGCTCCACACACACACACACACACACACACACATACACAAATTGCCTGGGAACATAAGGGGTTTCAAACCAGCGGAGTGTCCCCACACATGCATCCAGACACACACACACACACACACACACATGCCCACACACACACACACACACACACACATTGTCTGGGAACGTAAGGGGTTTCAAAACAACAGCGAACTGTCCCCACACATGCACATGCAGACACACACACACACACACGCAAACACCCACACTCACACACACGCATACTCACACACACACACACACACACACACACATATGCATAGCTTGTCGTCTCGGTGTGTTCTCTTCCGCTGGCGAGTCGTTTCCTGTTTTGACGAGCCGATGTCGCCCGCTAAGTGAGACAGGCTGGGTGCTGCTGCAGTCGTCCCGGTGTTGTGATAGACTGGAGTGATGAGCAACCAGCACGTGGTCTGTCTCCGGTCTATTACCGACCGACTGGCGCAGAAGTTGAGCAGTTTGTTGTTTAGTCAGCGGAGGTTCAGGCACAGACTGTACACACAACACACAACTTCAAAGCTGATTACCATCAGGGATCAGCCTGTTCATACTTACTTTCCCCCTCGAAAATCCGCCCAATGATTTCTGGAGACAGCTGCCGAGAACTGCGTGTGCACACACACACACACACGCACACACACGCACACACACACACACATGCACACACACACACGCATGCACATGCACACACGCACACACTCTTTCGGGTTTCCGATGAGCTTGTGTGCCGTGCGGCTTCACTCCTCAGTTCCCGGCAAAAGGAAAACCAGATCGACCGAATCCAGACTGCCGGCTTGTCCGTGAATCACAAGAGCGGAGAATGTGGGTGGTGCTGCTGCTGCGCTTGTGGTGGTGGTGGTGATGGTGGTGTCTGCGGTGGGTGTGAGGGGGGATATAGAGGGAGACGGGTGGTGGTGGTGGTGGTGGCGGTGGGGTGGGGCAGTGCTAAATCCCAGGGGAATGACTGGCCGCTCTCTCTCGTCTAGACGCAGGGTTCTCTGAGGGGTAGCTTGTCGGTAACCATGGTGACTGAGGTTGTTCCCTTTCCTGATGGGTGGTTAGGATTCAGTCAGTGTTGCGCCCGGTCTATTGGCTTCCATGTGGATTGCGAGGTGTGTTCAATACCTGCAACATTTTAAATCGGACCGTCTGCTCATATTTAATGTTTCTTCACGTCCGTCAGTCTACCGAATGATTTTGCCATTTTCTTTTTTTTTTGGTAAGTTGAGAGAAAAGTTAAGATTAAAGGGCCCCTATTTTACCATCAAAATTGTCACGTGACTACCCTGTAGTGACATCACAAGTGGGAGTGACCAACCAGATGTATGATGACCAGATCAGTCTACTAGCATCAAGAGTTAAAAGTCTGGTTTGTGGATTAAAGGCTTTCTTGGTTGGCTGTGCTCTGTATGTGATGCTGACGTCATCTCTCTAGAGCCAGCTCTGGCCGGGGTTGCCTGCCAGTATATTTGAGTGTGTGTGTGAGTGTGTGTGTGTGTGTGTGTGTGATGGTTCTGTTTCATTTGACGACACTGAGGAGTCAGGGGTTATTATTATTATTATTATTATTATTTTCCTCATAATTGTGCGAGTACACTTCAGTGTAACACCGTTCAGTGTTACAATGACCTGTGAGTTCAACAAGAGACACAAGATGGTTTTGCGCGTCCATAGCTTTAACGTCCACGTCAACATCCCTGTCTCCCAGTCGTCCATGTCAAGAGGAGAGTGGGGTTCCCAACACCTGGTACCACTACGGCTCCTGGTCCTTTTAGACCGGGACCAGTACCGCTACAGAAAAGCAGAAGTCTACTTGTACACGTTTGTGCTTGGTATTTCTTTTGCTGTTATTTATACGCTGTCTAACTGTTATTTACTGTTAAATTGTTGTAGTTGACTTAGGTTATGGTTACATTTAAACACCTTTTGTTGTTTTATAATTTTAGCACCGCGATTGGAAAAAACACGAAACATTGCCCATCCTTAGGCAAGAGTGGGGAGGAGGAGGAGGGGAGGACAGGTCAGATAACAGGTCAGATGACTGGGCATAGTTTGTGGCTGAGTGACATGGCACAGGAGGTTGGGGGGGGGGGGGGGGTGGTTGGTCCATGTAGACCAACCACATCTCTTGTGGTCAGAGCGAGGAATGGATCTGTCAGCCCAGAAGATTAGAAGGATTCAGCATGGGGACCGGCCGCTGAGGAGCAACTCGGGCCAGACGTTCAGAACCTTGTTATCAGAACCCAGACACCCCCCCCCCCCCCTCTCTGTCTGTCTGTCTGTCTGTCTCTCTCTTTCTCTCTCTCTGTCTCTCTCTCTCTTTGTGTCTGTCTGTCTGTCTCTGTCTCCCTCTGTCTCAGTCTCTCTCTGTCTGCCTGTCTCTCTCTCTCTCTCTCTCTCTCTCTCTCTCTCTCTCTCTCTCTCTCTCTCTCTCTCTCTCTCTCTGTCTCTCTGTCTCTCTCTCTCTGTTTTTTTTTGGGGGGGGACATTAAGCAGATAATAAACAAGTCAAGGACATAATCGTGTGTGTTTTCTGATGAAAGACACATTGCCATTGATACTTCCAGCCCTGCGTGGTTGAGAAGCTTCGTGCAACGCACACACCACCATGAAAACCACACAATCACATCTCTCTCTCTCTCTCTCTCTCTCTCTCTCTCTCTCTCTCTCTCTCTCTCTCTCTCTCTCTCTCTCTCTCTCTCTCTCTCTCTCTCTCTCTCTCTCTCTCTCTCTCTCTCTGTCTCTGTCTCTGTCTCTCTCTCTGTCTCGCTCGTGTCTCGAGTCCCCCCCTGAGCTATTCCTGGCTTCGTCTGAACTCCCTTCTTTTCAAACATCTTCTATGTGGTTTGTGTTTTCTTGGGACGGTGCAATTCCTCACCCAAAATGCTTATGGCAGCCCCCCCCCCCCCCCCCCCCCCCCCCCCCCACCCAGTTGTTATCTAGACACGCACACACGCACACACACACACAATTTACCTTGCCATCGTGTTTATGTACATGCAAGGAGACACATTTGTTTGCCGAGTCAGGAGGATGCGTCCTTGAAAAAGCCCCACAACTGACGACTGACATGTGATTAACTGTGGCTGACGTGTGACTAAGTGCGGGCCGTGGGGCGTATCCAGCGACACGACTTCTGGGCTCCGGGTGCACGCTTAGCTGCTAAATATTTCTCTCTGAAGTCTCCGAAATGATCGTGAAATCGGCGCGCCAATGAAAATGGCGCAATCCCGTTGGAAGTCGCGACCACATCACTCCCAGAGGGCCGTCGTGGCCCGCTTGCGAGCGACATAAAAACCGAATAGCCAATAAGAAATAAAAAAGACCGAACCAAAAATAGTCTGACACCATTTTTATCATGTGGGTAAATGTGATCAGAGCGGAGCGTGTGTATGTGTGTGTGTGGGTGGGTGTGGTTGTGTGTGTGTGTGTGTGTGTGTGTGTGTGTGGTTGTGTGTGGTGTGTGTGTGTGTGTGTGTGGGTGCGGTGGTGTATGGAGTATGGGGTGTGTGTGTGTGTGTGTGTGTGTGTGGTGCGTGTGGTGTGTGTGTGCGTGTGTGTGTGCGTGTGTGTGTGTGTGCGCGTGGTGTGTGTGTGTGTGTGCGTGTGAGCGTGTGTGTGTGTGCGTGTGTGTGTGTGTGTGCGTGCGTGTGTGTGTGTGTAATGTAATGTGTTTGTCTCTGCATGTGTGCCTGTTTAAATATATGTATGCTTGTATAGTTGTGCCTGTGTGTGTGTGTGCGTGTGAGCGTGTGTGTGTGTGTGCGTGTGCGTGTGCGTGTGCGTGTGCGTGTGTGCGGTGGTGTGTGTGCGTGTGTGTGTAATGTAATGTGTTTGTCTCAGCATGTGTGTCTCTCTGTGTTTGTATCTGCGTGTGTGCCTGTTTAAATATATGTATGCTTGTATAGTTGTGCCTGTGAGTGTGTGTGTGTGTGTGTGTGTGCGTGTGTGCGTGCGTGTGTGTGTGCGTGCGTGTGTGTGTGTGTGTGTGTTGCATGCGAATGCGTTGGTGACACAGGGCCCCTGCAGTTTTACTTTTTGGTGGGTTTTTCTAACCCTCTAAATGTTCTTTCTGTTGCCTTCTTGGTCCCCCCCCCCCCCGCCTTCACCATACAATTCCTACAAAGCTGTCGGCCATATTTGTGTGGCTTTCGCGGGGGAAACACTAAAACCGGATAGGCTCCCGTTGTTGTTCTTGTTGTGGTTCCCGTTCTGCCCACATTCCCGCCTCTATCTTGTTGTCTTTCTGCCATGTTCCATCTCTTGTGAATATACAAGTTGATGGCTGAGTTACGTTGTTATGTCCAGACACGGTGGCTGAACAGCCTTTGGTTTTTCGCCAAAGAAATACACTCACAAGGTTGAACAACACAACACCAAAGAAAACAAACCAGCCCTTCTCTGCAACAGCAACAGCAGCTTCTTATTTGACCAGAGTCTGGTGCCACGGTCCCATTTCTCAGAGCAAATGTTATTCATACGAGCTCATGGTGACCTCCCTAAAATGCTCCTGAACATATTGTGCTAATCTCCGTTGGGTCAGCCAGAGCCTCCTCATGCGGCCCAGTTAAAGTGGCCAGGCCTGGCAGGGCTTTCCAGCCTGCGGAGCCAGCTGGTGCGCTTAAGTGTTCACTCGTGTGCTGGAGTTGGTGTTCCACCGAAGTTGCCTGTTGTCTGTTGTGTCTCCGCAGTGAGTTTGTGTCCTGGCTGATGGACATCGGTGAGACGGGGAACCCTGAAGAAGGGGTACACCTGGGACAAGCCCTGCTGGAGAACGGAATCATACACCACAGTAGGTTTTCCTCCTCCTCCTCCACCTCCTCTCACCTCCTCCACCTCCTCCTCCACCTCCACTGCCTCCCTCTCCTCACCCTCCCTCTCCTGACTAACAAGATGGCCGTGTCTAGTTGCCGTCGTGGTAGCTCCGCGGAGATTGTGTATGCGAGAATTAAACCTCTTGAATCTGCCCGTCCTCCTCCTCCTGCTCCTCAGCCTCCCATCACCTCCTCTCAAATCCTATCAATCACCTCCTCTCACCTCCTCCGCCTCCTGCTCCTTCCCTCCTCCTCTCACCCTCCTCCTCCTCCCTCTCCTCCTTCCTCCTCCTCCATCACCTCCTCTCAACTCCTCCTCCGCCTCCTCCTTCTACCACCACCTCCTCCTCCTCTCCTCCTTCTTCTCCTCCTATCACCTCCTCTTACCTCCCTCTTCTCCTCCTATCACCTCCTCTTACGTCTTCCTTCTCCTCCTATCACCTCCTCCTCCTACTCCCTCTCCCCCTCTTTTCACCTCCTCTCATCTCCTCCTATCACCTCCTCCTTCTCCTCCTCCTCCTCCTCCTCCTCCTCTGCCACCTCCCCACACTGCTTCTCTCACTCTTCGTCCGGTTTCTGGACCTCCTTCTTGTGTGTCCTCCTGGTCGAGCTGTGAGTATTCTAACACCTGGCTTAGCTCCTTAGCTCCGGGGGCTGCAGCTGATGACCACCGCTCAGGCAACACGTACGTTTCTCCCGATTCGAGATACAGATCTGGGTTTTTTTTTTTTATGATCGTCCTTCCCAGCAGATGTCCTCTTTAAGCACCCCCGCCCCGCCCCCCCAAGTGACACACTGTTTAGATCCGATTGTAAATATTAATTTCTTCTCCGCGAAGTGTTTGTGTGTTAGCGACCATGAGGGCTGACGCGAGGCGTGCGGAAGCCCACTGCTGGGGAATGCATCGCCTCCACATTCGACCGCGGTGTGTCTTCCTCTGGTCTGTGCTCCTGGGCCGGCGGGTTGTGGTGTGGAGGGGGGGGGGGGGGGGGGTCTGGGGGGTGTGGACCCGACCGTGTCGTAAATCACCCGCGGACGCTTTATGGCTTCCTAATGGGGAAAAATTGGATTTGTTCGTTCTCTCTTTGCTCCCGCCGCAAAGAGGGAGAGCTGTGAGTTTCACAAGGACAATGTCTTTCTCTCTCGCTCTCTCTCTCTCTCTCTCGCTCTCAACTGCAACTACAGAACTGGTGTTTTTTTACATGCATTGTCATCTACAGAGTGACAGCCTGAGATCGTTGCGGCTGTCAGTGTTTTTGAAGCTAGTGTGTCCTGTGCACGCTTCCAGCGGGGGGGCACCGTGCCTGGTGGTGGTTATCGAAACTCGGTAGCCGGTTCCGCTCGAAGCAACAAACCAAATAAGCCTTTTGGTTCCTGTTGGTTTAAAGTTAGCTTTGAACCAAACCAGACCAAACCGAACCCGAGCCGTTGTTCCAGAACACCGCAGGACCTTGGTTTTGGTTTTAAGTTTCTTTGAAACCCTTTTCGATTTTTCCCATTTCCAAGAAGAGCGAACAGTGCCACAGTTGATCTATGAACAGGTTTTCAGCTGGTTCCGTGAACCCGCCAAGACTTGCATCTCTGGGGTATCGGACAAGCTTCGGTTCGTTTGCTTTGGATTAGTTCATAAACCCTTTTTTTATAATTTTTAACTTTACAACGTCGAGGACAATGAATAATGGTACGTTTGGGCCGCGAAAGGCTCTTTTCCATCTGGCAACGTCTCCCTCGTCGGTGAAACTGAACTCCGTGACGCCCCATGGGTACTTGTGTTCTCACCCCCAGTCACAGACAAGCACCAGTTCAAACCCGAGCCCGTCCTGTACCGATTCCGCTACGATGACGGCACCTACCACCCACGGAGCGACATGCAGGATGTCATCTCCAAGGTAACCGATTTGTCTTTCTTTTTCTTTTTTTCTTCCTGGTCATCCGAAGGCCAAAACCAACCCCAAAGCCAATGGTGGTGCTCATTTAATTTTGCTCTCACATAAAATCCCAACAGTTTTTCCTTTTATTTTCTTTTTCTCTCTCTCTCTCTCTCTCTCTCTCTCTCTCTCTCTCTCTCGCTCTCTCGTTTGCAGGGTGTCCGGCTGTTCTGCCGTCTCCACAGTCTCTTCAGTCCTGTCATCAGGTAGACCCACCCTCTCTCAACCCCCGCAACCCCACCCCCTATCTCACCTCCACCCACCCGTCGGCAGGCTAGGGATCCACTCCCCTCACACCTGGTTCCTTTTCGAAAAAAACCACTTAAAAATAGTTCATAGTTCAAGGTTTGAATGAGCCGGACGAGATACAAGCAGGATACGCGATCTACAACGGAGAGGACTGTGAGCGTTTCACGTTGACGACGCATTGTGTTGTTTCTGCGGCGGTAAGGGGAAGACACGGGAGAGGAGCTGGCGGTAGGCTGATGGTCTTCGGCAGGCAGTTTGTCTTAAGAGGACTAGCTTGCTATGCTGGGCCTCTCTTTTGTACGACAGCAAACAAGCAGCGCTCCGTGTACTTGGAGGGAAAGCGATTTGGCGAGCTGATGTTCGAGGTGCTTTCACGTTGAGGGCAGGCAAACACGCTCGTCATTTACAAAGCGTGAACGAGTGTGTGAAATGATCCAAGACAAAAAAGGAAAAACATATTAGTCCAAAGTTGTGTTTTTCTCGATGAAAAGCTTGATGTTATTCTTGCCGCTAAGCAACGCCACGGCGCGTGTGTTCCAGTAATTTTTTTCCATCCATCGACCAGAATTCATAAATCGTCGCTCCTGAGATAAGGCCAGGCCTGTCTTCAGCAGAACAGATCGAGGGGAGACTCCGACCCGAATCTCACTGTGGCCAATCACACCGTGTCTCATGCTAGCCCAGTTGCATCAGGGATCTAGCAGCCATGAGGCAACGTTGACCGCAGTTCTTGCCATGTGGCTGCTGTGGAGATTTAATTGGCAATGAGAAGAAACAAATGTAAAGTAAAGTCATTAGGAGTAATTGATATAAACACAAACATATTGCTCCTAATTGATCTACACGCATATATAGTTGCAAGAGATGACATTTGAGTCCTCCACGATGGCCAAACCTCAATATGTCTTGGGTAGAAATTGCGTTGCTAATGTATTGGAAGTCTATAGACCCACGGCGTTGTTTGACAATGTGCCAGCAGTTAAACGTGGGGCAAATCTTTGCATATAGGAGTAATTTGTCAGCATGCTGGTTTGGGTTTGCGTTGTTTTCTCTCCAAATCCTTTTTTTTCCCTCCTCCTCCTCCCTTTTGCTGTAACAGTTTCTGAGCTGCAGTGTCTAAATGGGTTGCACCGCAAGAGCTATGATCAATGTTGGCTGCTTCTATTGGATTTCAGGCCCGGAGCGGGGCCCCTCCGTTTAGCCTCAATGAAATGAGCTTGGGGCTCTGGGGGTCCGGGGGTCCGGGGGTCCAGGGCACCGTATCTGCCCCCAAGCACCCCCACCCCCCCCCCCCCCCCCCCCCCCCGGCCGGTTCTCCAGCATAGTAGCTCCCTGGCACTTTCTGCTTGACTGCCAACAACCATCAGCCATTAAGTGTGTGTGTGTGTGTGTGTGTGTGCTTGTGTGTGTGCATGCGTGTGTGTCTCTGTGTGTATGTGTGTCTGTACTGGATTGCTTACAAATTTCAGCCCATCACATTATGTTTCCCCGCGAGGGCCGGGCCCTTAATGTAAAGTGGTGTGTGTGTCTCTCTCTCTGTCTCTGTCTCTGTCTCTGTCTCTCTCTCTCTCTCTCTCTTTCTCTGTCTAGCTCTCTGTCTCTCTGTCTCTCTCTCTCTCTCTCTGCTGGTGTCTGGGTGCGGGGGTCCAGCACAATGGCCTCTCCGCTGCCTGG
>PIJE02001405.1:25000-32500 GCA_002895965.2 Coryphaenoides rupestris
CGTGTGTGGGATTTTGTTCCAGGGCTATATAATCAATTGGGGCTTTCACACGCGCACGTGAATCAAGCGACGTGCACGTGCGCGGCTTGCCTGTAACCGTGGGAGACATATACTCCACAGGTCACCATGGTTACGAGGGTCTGACCTGTTATTTCTTTTCCCCCCGTACGGCTCATGGTTTCGTCACGCACGCCGCACACACACACACACACACACACGCACACACACACACACACACCACACACACACACGCACACGCGGACTGTGAGCCACGCAACTTGTTCCAATGTACCTCCATCCACATCTCAGCCTCACCCAGCAAATTGCTTGTGAGTCTGTGGACAACATAACCGCCCGGCAACAGCCTTTCAAGCCGTCTCTCAGTCACACAGCGGACCAGACCGGCCGCTTGGCAGTTATTGCAGTTATTTGGCGGGAATATGTGATCATAAGAGCGGATGAAGTGTGGAAATGTTCAAAGGAATCCCCCCTAGGGTAATTTGTATTATTAATAATTGTATGTATTTTATTTTTTATTCAGCCTCTCTCTCTCAAGAGAGATTTGCAATCCTAATACTTCCAATTCACTATTTTCGTTTCAATGTTGTTCCCCCTGGACGCCATAACCGCCAGAGTGTCAGAACTGGGAGGGAGAAACACAACACATGTCAACTGAGTCATTTTAAAATGGCTCACTCCAACGAAACCACAACCAGTTGAACAGTTTAACACTGCACTCTCTTCAAGACCGCCTCCCTTTGAGACGCTGGGGAGGTTGGTGGTGGTGGTGGTGGGGGGAGGTGGTTATTCTGAATTCCTACAGCAGGGCAGGAGAGCTGTGGATGTGGACGTCCTGAAGCATTCGATGGTGAGCCAGTAACCCGTGACACCCCCGCCCCCCCCCCACCCACACCCCCTGCTTCTGTGCCCGCCCCCCGCCCCCCCCCCACAGTGCTGGAGAAGAGTGAGTTCAGGGACGAGCCGCTGCTGTTTCGCTTCTTCGCCGACGAGGAGATGGAGGGCTCCAACACCAAGCACAAGCCCATGAAGCACGACCTGAAGATCGCAGAGAACGTCATCGCCAAAGCCCTCCTGGTGCGTGCATGCGTGTGTGTGTGTGTGTGTGTGTGTGTGCGCGATGACCTCCTCTTCCTCCTCCTCCTCCTCCTACTCCTCCTCTCCTCCTCCTCATACTCCTCCTCATACTCCTATTCCTCCTCGTCCTCCTCCTAGTCCTAGTCCTTCTGCTCCTCCTCCTCTTCCTCCCCCTCCTCCCCCTCCTCCTCCTCCTCCTCCTCATACTCCTCCTCATACTCCTATTCCTCCTCGTCCTCCTCCTAGTCCTAGTCCTCCTGCTCCTCCTCCTCTTCCTCCCCCTCCTCCCCCTCCTCCTCCTCCTCATACTCCTCCTCCTATTCCTCCTCGTCCTCCTCCTAGTCCTACTCCTCCTGCTCCTCCTCCTCTTCCTCCCCCTACTCCTCCTCTTCCTCCTCCTCCTCCTGCGGTGTGCAGTGCGCTCCGCAGCTGTGCGGGGCATAGGAAACGCACGGTGGAGCACAAAAAAGTGCTTTTTTATCACCACCGTAAGCAAGTGTTTTTCCGAGGACGGAGCAAACACAGCAAACAGGGCGCCATTCGTCTTGGCTAGTCCTATGAGTAATAGTGTGTGTGTGTGTGGGTGTGTGTGTGTGTGTGTGTGTGTGTTTGCCTTGGTGTTTGTGTTGGTACCCGTGTGTTTACTGTGTGTGTTGTGTGTGCATTTGTGCACTGTGTGTGTGTGTGTGTGTGTGTGTGTGTTACGTGTTTGTATTGTGTCTGTGTGTGTGTGTGTGTGTGTGTGTGTGAGTGTGTTATGCGTTTGTGTGTGTGTGTGTGTGTGTATGTGTGTATGTGGATTTCACTGTGTTTGTTTGCGTGTGTGTGTGTGTGTGTGTGTGTGTGTGTGTGTGTGTGTGTGTGTGTGGTGTGTGTGTGTGTGTGTGTGTGTGTGTGAGTTATTCACTCCATTGTGCGTGTATCGCGTGGTGTAAAAATAGCTTCGTTTGTTTTTACTTGCTGTGTGTATATTGCTAGGGTGTGTTATGTACTGTGAATGATGCACTACTATATTATATATATATATCATATACGATGTGTGTGTGTGTGTGTGTGCGCGCGTGCGTGTGTGTGAGCTAATGGGCTGCTGTTTGTGTTCCAGATCAGGCCAAGTGACGGCGGCTATGGCTTCAGCCTGGAAGACCGCAACCGTGTGCCCATCATTAAGTCTGTGGACAAGGGCTCCCCTGCTGAGGTGAGCCACACACACGCGCACACACACATGCGCACACACACACACACACGCAGGCAGGCAGAGAGTTACACAAACACACGCACACACACTCGCCACCAGCGTACGTTCATTCTAGTAAACCTGTTTAGGTTTCGGGGGGAAGTGGTTCCCTGACAGCCCAGAGATAATGTTCTGTATTATACACATGAGTCAGTGGGCCTGTGGGTGTAGAAGACAGATATTTACTGGACTTATTGCTGCAGAGTACCATTTGCTATTTTAGTCGTGTAGCAAGCAGACACATTCATCCCTACAGTGGGAGAGGATACAGGCTATTATACAGAGCAGGCTAGGAGCTCAGGGCGTCTTGCCTACACTTCGGCTGTGTGTGGACATCAGGGAATCGAACCCAGTACCTTACACCCTAGCCACTACACCGTATCTGCCCGAGTGAAATGGGTAAATAGTATGCATTTATATTGCGCTTTCATCCAAAGCGCTTTACAGTATTGCCTCACATTCTCCCATTCATACACCGACGCCGATGTCAACCATGCAAGGTAACAACCAACACGTCAGGAGCAGGTAGGGTTAGGTGGCGTCTTGCTCAGGGATAACTCGACACTTAGCTAGGAGGCGGTGCCCGGGGATCGAACCAGCAACCTTCCTGTTGCCAGACAACCGCTCTTATACCTCCTGAGCTACTGCCACCCTTAGGGACGTACGCTCAACTCTCGCGTGTTTCCGGTATCTTTGATTTGGGTTGATATGTTCATTTTGTGTTCTGTGTTCAATTAATAAAATGTGGTCTTCATTGTTCTGTTGCCCTCAGTCCACCGCCTCTCTGTCTCTCCCCACGTCTGCTCAGTAGAGGTTAACTGTCCATTGTTGCTCTCTTATTATTATAGATGAGGCCCAGTTAGCCTTTGTTGTTATAATTACAGCCCACGGGTCCGTCCCCGTTCAGAAGAAAATATGGGCCCTTTTTTTTTATGAAAACCTACCCCCGGCCCCCGTCGCCGTAATGGACGCTTCCGACATCGGATGGCCGTCGCCACGGAAACACAAATCTAGAACACAACAAAGTCGTTCGCATTCTTGAGGTCTCCCTTTGCCGCTGCATCTTTGATCCACTCGACAAGAGAGCGCCGAAAAAAAAAAAAAAAAAAGGACACGAGTCGACTTTCAAGTGGAACGCAATCAGGCTGAGATGGTGAGCGGGCGCGCCGTGTGATCCGCTCGCACAGCATACAGATGCGCTCTCCGCCGCACGGACGGCTTAAAGTATTCCACATGGACCACGGAGGCCCACAATACGGCCCAGCTGTGTGGAAGCCAGCATCTCTAGATGATGCTAATAGCTAGTAGCTAGTAGCTAACCCTAACCCTCCACATCATTAGATGCTAGGAGCTAACCCTCCCCATCTTTAGGTGCTACGAGCTAACTCGAACCCCCTGCATCTCCGGCAGCTAGTAGCTAACCCTAACCTGCGTGGCTTGGTTAAAGTACTCCACATGGAACCAAGATGTCCAGAGTAAGGCTCCAGCTGTGTATCCGTGCAGAGATATACAGGCTACTCTCTTGGAACATCCCGGCAAATACAAGGAATGCGCCTCAACGCTCGGTGCTACGGCCCTTGGCTACTGATTTAATGCCTTCTGCAATCCCGCGCCGATTTGCGCCCCGATAAGAACTTCAGCAGATGGATGGATGTGTGGTGATATGTGTGACGTGTGGATGGAGATACAGGGACGTGGGGACCATGGAAAGAGCCGCTGTAGAAATGTAATAAATCGCAAGGCTCTGTTTAATGTTAATACTTAATTAAGTCAGCATGTCAGAGAGTCAGCCCCCCAGACTACTAGTACTAGACATGCAACGTAAACAGTCCTGTACAAATGTTTAGCGCACTGAGTTTTATGGCCAGCGTGCTTGTTTAGCCCCTTCTAATTCCACTTGGGACGTTGTAAATAAACGGTGGTCACCCTCGGATGAAAACCTGAGAATGGAAAATGAGTAAAAAAAAAACGCTTTATGATTCTAAAGACTAATATTGAACCAATCATTGTACACATGTATAGGGATCAGGTTTTCATCATGGTTTTTAGTGACAATGACTATTTTCCTTTCCTTCTTGGTTCTATAAAACGTTCACTCCTCTTCTTCCTCTCTTGTTATAGATGGCGGGTCTGGAGATGGGGAAGAAGCTGTTTGCCATCAACGGAGACCTGGTGTTCCTGAGGCCCTTCTCGGAGGTGGAGAGCCTCCTCAGGCAGTGCTTCCACAGCAAGGGGCCCATCAGGGTGCTGGTCAGCACCAAACCACGAGAGTGAGTCACGGCAGATACTGTAGATTCTGTTGTGTCAAACTCAACTCAAAATTATGTTCTTCTATGGCCAATGTTGCCATAATATGTTCTGGTTTAAAACGTTGTCCTATCCTTGTGCCGTCTGCCATATCCAGGACGGTGAAGATCCCAGACTCTGCAGACGGTCTCGGCTTCCAGATCCGTGGATTTGGTCCCTCTGTGGTCCATGCTGTGGGCAGAGGTAGGAGACACACCAGCTAACCCTAACCCTCCACGTCTCCAGATGCTAGGAGCTAACCCTAACCCTCCACATCTCTAGATGCTAGGAGCTAACCCTAACCCTCCACATCTCTAGATGCTAGGAGCTAACCCTAACCCTCCACATCTCTAGATGCTAGGAGCTAACCATAACCCTCCACATCTCTAGATGCTAGGAGCTAACCATAACCCTCCACATCTCTAGATGCTAGGAGCTAACCCTAACCCTCCACATCTCTAGATGCTAGGAGCTAACCATAACCCTCCACATCTCTAGATGCTAGGAGCTAACCCTAACCCTCCACATCTCTAGATGCTAGGAGCTAACCCTCCACATCTCTATACACATTGAGGCCCCTGCACTGCTGAACTGATTCCGACGCCCCCCCACGCAAGATGCTATTATTATTGTATACTCGTAATACAGCCATCCCCGGAGCGCGAACTTCGCGATCTCTGCAACGGCGTGTTATTATCAGACAATTAATCAATCACATCCACGGAAACATAGTAATTATATTTTCGAATAGGGGTGACGACCGGTTTTCTCTGCTGAATATCAGGGTGGTTGGGTGGGTGGGTGGGTGGGTGGGTGGGGGGAGGGGTTAGCTAGCCGGGTTTAGCTTCCCATGGTGCAGCTGGCAGGCAGCTGGGCTCACCCCCGGGGTGTTTGCATGACTTGGCCGTCGACCCGGCGAGTCACAGCCAGGAGCCGCGGTTACGGCCTCCGTCGGTTTTTGCCGTATTTGGTTCTGCCAAGGCCTGGGATTATGTGGGTTTTTCCAAAGGGTAATTACTTCCAGGTAGTTATCTGCTCATCTGGGACCAGCACTTCAGCTTTATTCATGGTGGAGAAAGTTGGGGGTAGGGTGGTGGGGTTGGGGGGGGGGGGTGGTCAGGGGGGTAAATGCTAAAAGCTGATCAGATACATCTTGGTCCCTGTCCACGCTGCGGAGAGATGGGAGCTATTGGAAAACAATTCAGGCTCTGGCTCTGCTCGAGGGAATTGCCTCTTGTTTTTATTTCCATTTAGCAATAAGAGGCCAGTGGTTAGGGCAGCCAGAATTGCCTCGGTGTGTGATATGTGAGTGTGTGTGTCTATGTGTGTGTGTGTGTGTGTGTGTGTATGTGTGTGTGTGTGTGTGTGCTTGTGTGTGTGTGCGTGAATGTGCGTGTGTGTGTGTGTGTGTGTGGTGTGTGTGTGTGTGTGTGTGTGTGTGTGTGTGTGTGTGTGTGTGTGTGAATGTGCGTGCGTGTGTGTTTGTGTGTGTGTGTGTGTGTGCATGTGCCTGAATGTGCGTGTGTGTTTTTGTATGTATGCCTATTTGCATGTGTGTGTCCCGGGATATGTGTGTGTGTGTGTGTGTGTGTGTGTGTGCGTGTGTGTGTGTGTGTGTGTGTGTGTGTGTGCGTGTGCGTGAATGTGCGTGTGTGTTCTATGTATGCCTATTTGCATGTGTGTGTGTCCCGGGATATGTGAGTGTGTGTGTGTGTGCATGTGAAATGTGTGCACAATTAGCTACACGCTGCAATTCACAGCATGAACACAGAACATTATTCATGGTTTAATTATGAGTCCGTTGGATTTAGGTCTTGGGGTGCACCAGTATAGACACAACTAGTCCAGTTAATATATATTGATGCCACGCTCGTGCTGCTGGGACCGACATAAATAAAAACAAACCTCACCATTAAAAGGACAGGAACAGGAAGTTACTTTACCCTGCTTCCACTGACGATCCGTGAAAAGGTTCTCTCGTGGATCCAAGCGTTTGTTGTCGTCCCGCCGGTCGAGTTCAATGCTCAATCCAGCCGAGGCGCTTTCTTTGTGATTCAATCAATGCTGGAAACATCTTCAGTCGGGGGGACTCGTAAGAGGTGTCTTTTGGTCGCCCCCTCTTGGCAAACACCTCACGTACTTTTGGGGAAATATCCCGACAGAGTACCTGTGTGTGTGTGCTGTGTGTTATGACTGCCTGTGCTTTGTGTTCCGTTCACCTTCCACAGATGAAACGTCTTTTGGATTCCTACCTTGCACCAATCACCGCTTACATTATTTACGATATATATATATATATATATATATATATATATATATTTGGCACTTTGAATCGACACATGCCGTTTCTTGGATCGAGGAATCGCAGACCTCGTCAAATGTTCAGTGAAAATTGGATTTACGGCCGGCAAACAAAAAAAAGGGAAGGAGGAATATTAAGTCTGTCGTGCGCTTCGAGTTCGTCCCAGGAAACCTTGGCTTCTCTCTTGGCCATGTTCATTCCTTTTGAGGAGCGAGAGACAGAGAGAGAGAGATAGAGAGACATGAAGAGAGAGAGAGAGAGAGAGAGAGAGAGAGAGAGAGAGAGAGAGAGCGAGAGAGAGAGAGAGAGAAATTAAGGGATTAGAAAGTTCATTCTCCTCTCCCCCAGATAAACAACATCCTTCTCCCTCCCTCACCTCACAAGCTCTTCCAAAAAACAGGAAATGGAGTCTGTAAATAAGAGGAAGTAGCACATGTATTAAGGAGACGGATGTGTCGTTTGTTGGTCTGTGTGAGTGTCTGTGTCTGTGCATGTGTGTGTTTGTGTGTGTGTGTGTGTGTGGACCTGTATCAGTGTGTCCATGTTGTGGGTTGTCTGTGAGTGTGGGTTGGTGCATGTGTTT
>PIJE02001405.1:40000-45000 GCA_002895965.2 Coryphaenoides rupestris
CTCTCTCTCTCTCTCTCTCTCTCTCTCTCTCTGTGAGAGTGTGTAACCATCTATCTAGAACCCCCCCCTGACAATCCAACAGTCAAACACAGTAATCAGATTTTGGTTTATTCGTACGAGGCAAAGGAAACTTGCAGACTGATTTAAAAAAACACAAACGAAAAAAAATATTCCATTGAATCAAACCACTCAAATTGACCTGAATCCTTTTTCTTCCTAATGATCTATTTTAATGTTTCTTTCTATCTATCCATCTTTCTATCGGTCATTTCCATAGCAGTGGTCTCCTGTGTGATGCATGGAGGGTGGTGGAGGGGTGGTGGTGTAGGGAGTGTGATGTTCCATCACACGGCAGTCTCTAGCCCCGTGCGCTGAAAGATCACAGCTTCATTACCATAGGCCCCTCGCTGTGCGTTGGATATGTGGAATGCTCCCCCCCCGCCGCGCCCTAAACTAATGCTCAGATCCCGGGATGCTGGGCCGTCATCTACATCCCAGATGCAATCACAGCATCCTAAATCTTTATTGATTTAGGGACGCGGCTCGACACCGCCACGGCGAGCGCAGACGCCTCAAACGACAAGCGGGCGTTTTCCAAACGTCTCCTTGGTTTCCCTGGAACGTCCTAGAAGCCTTAATCAAGATGGATTATCAAAGGATCCTCGCGTGTTTTTCCAGGCTTTAAAGTCCTCGAGCGTGCGGAACTGTTGAATCTTTTATAAAGTCACCCGCACCGATCAGTGTCCTACACAAGCCTATTTTCTTGTCATATCTCGTGTCTGCTCTTTGACTCTAAGAGTCGTCCCCCCTTCCCTCTCTCTCTCTCTCCAAAGTGGAAGACATTGTGGTGTTATCGTAAACATCTGCTCCTCCGGAGAGGGACGTGCATCGTTGAATGTTAATATTGCTCCTCACATAGTTGCCCTGTTTTACTACATCTTAGGATTCCTCCCCCTCTTTCTTCCTCCCTTCCTCCCAGCGAAGTCTCCCTTTGAAAAACATTTGAAAAGCAGTTGAAATGGTTTTTTGGGTTTTCATTTTTTTGTTTTCCTTTCCCCGCTCGACATTTGATCTCTGCACCACCACCACCACCACCACCACGACCACCAGAAACTCCACAGACTACTGCACCACCACCCACCCACCTTACGATAGATCCTCCTCCTCCTCCTCCTCCTCCTCCTCCGACCTATGCCTTCCGAAACCCTCGCCACCCCCGCAGTGCTCGGGGAATTCAACATGCCAAGCGTTACACAACCAATGTGGAGAATTGTATATTGATGAAAGTGTAATCTGGGACCCAGCTGTCTGTGTTCAAGCAGCACTTCGACCCAGAAACCAAAACCTGCAAGGGGGGCGGAGTTATGACTTGTTTCCGGGTTTAGTTATGGAGATTGTCTACTGAATTGAAACACATGCGCATGAATGGATAAACCTTGAGATTACGTATATTACTAATGGGATTAATGGGATTACGTATATATGGAAATATGTGTATTTCTACGTTGGACAGTCTGCACAGTGTTGATTTGAAGCAATTACCGGCACTTCAGACTTTACAGTTTACCATTTCAGTAGGAACATAGTTTTAGTAATTGTGGTCACATTATTAATATTTTGCTGTATGTACTGTTTGTACGTACAACCTTGTTAGCTTCATGTGTAGGTTTGCTCACCTGGCCATGACATAATCAGCAGTAAGATGCTGTGTCCCCTGTTTGGTCACATGACACCCTAGCGTACATGCCTTCCTCAGCCCTAAGTCCCGCCCCCCCCCCCTCTCTCTCTCTCTCTCTCTCCTCCGTCAGATCTTGGAGGCTCTGGCGCGGAACGATGACACGCTGGTGCAGATGTGCGGCCGGCTGAGCTCCAGCTGTGACGTCATCCCCGAGGAGCTGCGCACGTGCTTCGCCGCCATGTGTGGCGAGAGGCTGGAGCACGTCAGCCGTCGCCTCACCAACTACAGGAAGGTAACCCCACCCCACCCGACCCCCGACCTCACGGCTTGCAAGAGCTCCAACAGTCACACAACACAAATGACTCGATTTTAATTCTTCCCCCACTGTGATGACCAGTTAGGCCAGTGGTTCCCCCCCACTCCCACTGTGATAACCAGTTAGGCCAGTGGTTCCTCCCCACTCCCACTGTGATAACCAGTTAGACCAGTGGTTCCTCCCCACTCCCACTGTGATAACCAGTGAGGCCAGTGGTTCCTCCCACTCCCACTGTGATAACCAGTGAGGCCAGTGGTTCCTCCCCACTCCCACTGTGATAACCAGTGAGGCCAGTGGCTCCTCCCCACTCCCACTGTGATAACCAGTTAGACCAGTGGTTCCTCCCCACTCCCACTGTAATAACCAGTGAGGCCAGTGGTTCCTCCCCACTCCCACTGTGATAACCAGTTGGGCAAGCGGTGTATGTGTATGTGTATGTGTGCGTTTTGTGTGTGGACATTTTGTATGTGTTAGTGTATGTGTGTGTGTGTGTGTGTGTGTGTGTGTGTGTGTGCATGCATGTGTATTTTATCTGTGTGTGTGTGTGTGCATGGTGCATTGTGTGCATGTGTGTGTATTGTCGTCCGCTCCTCCCCATCTGTGTGTTGCCTGCGTCCCGTCGGTGAGCCGGTGGTCCGTCCCTGTGTGTGTGTGCGTGCGGCCGGGAAAAACCCAAAGGGGTCCGCGTGACAGCGAGACAGAAAAGATCTGACTCTACATCACAGTGGCCTTGAACTAATTACCCAGGGCTTATAAATAGCCCTCGCCAGGCAGGCAGCCCCTCCTGCTTAGGGGGAGAATTCCTTCTCAGACCCGACCCGGCCGGTCCAGGCCTTTGAATCTGCCCACTTCACCGAGGAGACTGATGCTGGCCTGTCATCTTGACGGTCGGCGTGACACGGCGGTTTCTCGGTTGAAAATGCGATTAGTGAATCAGTGCCCTGGGGGGGGGGGGTGGGACTAAAGATTAGCCAATCAGCACCCAGGGAGGCAGGACCAACACCGTTATTGAACTGTGTTGAACTGTTAGAATGACTGATGAATTGATTGATCAAGTGCTAGTGTGCGTGATGGCTGCATGTACTGAGCTCCAGACGTGTGTTGCTCTCACAGAGAAGGCTGATCTGCCAAGATCAGTTGATCGATGCGGAATCACAGTCAAAGTATTTTTACATAAATCCTCCCAGGTCCTCTCGGGTCTATGTGGGAGAATTACCCTGACGTCTCAAAATAAATTGACTGAATGGGCTTTCTTTCGAGTTTGTGCTGCAGAGTAACAATGGATTGATCTGCACACCGCCACACATAAATGTATTTTACAGAGAAGGGATGTTTTTGCAATATCGTCCGAAATCGTAGTTCGTATTTAACTTTGCTCCACTCCTAAAACCAGTATGTGGCACGGCTCCACATCGTTGATCTCTCGTCATTGGTTAAGTAGAACGGAATCCCCTCCCCCCACGGAAACTGGTTAGAGTGGAGGAGGCAACGGCAGACTGAAGGTGGAAATGGAATGTAACTGGTTGTCGGTCTCGGGGCGTCTGAGATATGAGGCTATCTCAGTCCCCCCCGAATGGGAGGAGAGAGAGATGGAGAAAGAGGTAGAGATGCACCCGCCTTTGTTTTTCGGAGATGACTGGAACGTAACCCCGAGACATCCGACGTATAAAAAAAAAAAAACGGGGAAAAATATGAGCAGAAAAACACAACTCCAGCTGAGAGTCAGAATCCAGCAGCAGCCGCTCTCTCTGTGTGACAACAATTCCAGCGATGTTTAGTCGACGCTGCCTCGCTAACGTATACACATGTGCGTATATACACGCCGCGTTGGCGAACAGACTCAACTTCCCGGCGCGGCTTACGCTGCGCTATGCTATCCGCTCGCTGGCTGCGTAGTGTCCGTGACAGGCTGTAGGCGTAGAAAGCGTCCGGGGGGGGGGGGGGGGGGAGGGGGGGAAGGAGAGGTTCAAGGAAAGTGCACGCCTCGGGGGGGAACGCTCCAAGACGGACGGAGCGCGTGGGCTGTGTTTAGTAAAAACGGCCCCTCATCTTCCTCATCCTCTGCTGCCTCTGCCTCCGGCCCCCCGTGACCCCCTGGCGTGCGGCGTGTCGCGCATTCCACGGGGGATTTGGTCCGATAACCTGCTCGGAGTGAGCTCGAGGGGGTCTTGACCCTTTTCGCTACGAAAATGAGCTGTTTGTTGAATGGAGTCCGGGTCGTGTTGGATCTGGATGACTGTCTGGGGTGTTGGATTGCATCCGGGTTTCATCAGACTGTCAAAACGTATCAATCCACACAGATGTTGGGATGTATATGTATTCGGCAGTGGGAAACGCTTCCCACTGCCATTTAGTATTCCACGCATTTATGCAACATGGCATTGCTGTGGGGTTAGGCGGTAGGGTTGATCGAGCATGCCTACAGGTCGGCTGCAGTGGGGATCGAACCGAGAACCTTAGGGCTGGGAGTCATACACATTATAGCCACCTGACTCTTATTAAGACCGTGAAGATATCAATGAAGCATATCTTCTGTAAACTACAGTGTACTACCCTGGAGTTGGGTTCGAACCTAAGAAACTAACTCCCCCCCCCTTCATCCTTCTTGTTCTCGTTCTCGTTCTCCTCCTCTTCTGCCAGTTTGCTCGCGTGCTGAAGAACCGGGCGTGGCCCACCTTCAAGCAAGCCAAGACCAAGGTGTCGCCGCTGCACAGCAGTGACTTCTGCCCCACCAACTGCCACGTGAACGTGATGGAGGTGTCCTA
The DNA here is from genome assembly GCA_002895965.2 of Coryphaenoides rupestris. NCBI lineage: Eukaryota > Metazoa > Chordata > Actinopteri > Gadiformes > Macrouridae > Coryphaenoides > Coryphaenoides rupestris. The sequence continues at coordinate 44,760 of PIJE02001405.1, forward strand.
CCCCAAGACCACCACCTCGCTGGGCAGCGCCTTCGGAGTGCAGCTGGACAGCAGGAGGAACACCCTGGAGAGAGGGGGGCGGAGCAGCAACGAGGACGGTGAGTGGGGAGAACCGATGGGACGCAAGCGTGTAGTTCCTCTAACGGCCTCTAGGTGGTTCACTGCAGAGACTAGGATGTTGTTCCTTTAAGGTAATGTCCTTCACCTTCTTTGTAAAGTAGGTGACAAAGTCATCAGCCGA
>PIJE02001405.1:60000-65836 GCA_002895965.2 Coryphaenoides rupestris
AAGGTCAGCATTCAACCTTTTTCTAACTTGAGGGTAAAAATAGGTGTTGATGTTGGATGGGGGGGATCCTACAAAGCAAACATTGCACACAACCTCAGTAGAATAATTAATTTAAAAGGTGCTAAATGTAACAAATGTACTGCACTAGTGTGGGAGTGTATGTGTGTTTGGTGGCTGGCTTAATTGGCCTCACCCGGCCCACTGCTAATTTCGACACCGCGGGTTGCCAGATATGATATGCCGCGCTGGGCGTCCTGAACCTGGCAATACGTGTGAGCTTTGAGTCTGAAAAGGAGGGGCCAGGCAGCAACAAATCTCGATAATATTGTGAAGTTGGACTGCAGTACCCCTTTTAAACACTTGGTGTCATTGTTACTTACAGCACCTTTAACTTTTGTCACATTAACCGTTAATGATGCATTGCTTATACTGGTATTGAATAAGAGTTTGATATCCCAGAGTAAAAGAAAGTATTGATATTGGACAATATCCGCTGGATAAGAAGAATGTCATATTGGCGGAAAAATTCATTTCCCGTCAATATTTAAACAGCAATAAATCCATATGCATGGTCTGTCGTGGATTTCTACACTGCAAAAAAAGAATAATAAATTTATTTCTATCTCTGTTGTGATCTATTAAAAAGAAATTAAAATTCAAACCTGGAGGGGGGGTTGATAATTGCCATAAAGAAAGGTTATGAGAATCACCTCATATTGCTGGAATACATCTTTCAGTGATATTTTATTGGCCTATTCTCTCATAAACCACACTGCGTTTATTGCATATATAACCCCGAGCACGGCCCTGTATGGTGAGTTGGTGGGAGACCAGTGCATACAACGCTCTCCCTCACCGCCTGTCCAAGAGCTCCACACCACCGAGTAATAATAACGTCAAACACTAGGGGAGAGAGGGGAGGGAGGGGAGGGAGGGGGGTGTGTGGGACGATAGGAGGAGGTGGGGAGAAAAGTTGAGAGAGCAGGTGGGGAGAGAAGGGGGAGAGTGGAGGAGGTGGGGAGAGGAGGGGAGGTGGGGAGAGGAGGGGAGAGAGAAGGGGGGAGAGTGGAGGCGACAGAGAGGAGATAGACAGATAGAAGGGGACAGAGGAGGGGAGAGAGGAGGAGGTGGGGAGATGAGGGGAGAGAGAAGGGGGAGAGTGGAGGAGGTGGGGAGAGAAGGGGGAGAGTGGAGGAGGTGGGGAGAAAGGGGAGAGTGGAGGAGGTGGGGAGAGAAGGGGGAGAGTGGAGGAGGTGGGGAGAGAAGGGGGAGAGTGGAGGAGGAGGGGAGAGGAGTGCTATCCTCCTCATTGGGGGCCTCTGGGGAGCTGTCATTACTGTCCGGGGCCACGTCCATAATAGTCTTTAGCGTTTGTTTTGCAATTAATTTGGTGTGATTTGTGTGTGTGTTTGTGTGTTTGTTTGTGTGTTTGTTTGTTTGTTTGTGTGTTTGTTTGTTTTCCCAGAGGTGAAGACGAGGCTGCTGTTGGTCCTGCTTCAGTACACGGGTTGGTGTCACGCCCTCATTTCACACTCAATGTTTGCTTGTTTTTTTTGGGGGGTTTTACAATTATGATCGTTTATTTATGTTTATCGCCAACACAACGGCAGCTTCTGAGCCGACCCCGACACAAAATCAACACACACACACACACACACACACACACACACACACACACACACACACACACGATCGCATAAACAAGGCCAAAGATGTAAACAGGACTGTGTGTGTGTGTGTGTGTGTGTCTGTCTTTGTGTTTGTGAACATTTGAAAAACTCGAAACCTTTATCCCGTTTATGTTTTATAATGAATGAGCTGTGAATTCCACGGTCTGCCCATTAATCCTCGTCAGAATCAGTGATCAGGTCGGTGCTAACGAGTTTTGTACATCTAGTGATCCAACCCTGTTCTTTTACGCGGACCAATTACACTCACAGAGCATCTCAATATATCTATTAATTCGACTATTAATCACCGTTCACTGTGATTAATTAGGCCTCACTGTACCTCTTTTTAATTTATTATACCGGCCAATTATGTTCTACTTGGGCAGACCTGTCATTTATTCTGATGCGGGGCTACATTTAATATTTAATAACCCAGCGGACCCGGAAAAAAATTGACCACGGTTTTTAATCACCACCCCTTCCCCCAAATTACCATATTAAAAGTGTGACCCAAAAGTGATTTTCTAGGTCGACGTAGACAGCAGTCAACCGCCAGCTGAGCTATATATTTCACTCCCGCTTGGACGGAATTTTTGTGCAACTATTTTTCATTTTCAGCGTGTTGTCATGCACTGTAATAAGCACAGAATGAACCGTTTAGAATTATTACCTTTCTCTCTCTCTTTCTCTCTCTCTCTCTCTCTCTCTCTCTCTCTCTCTCTCTCTCTCTCACACGTACTTGGTTCCATCCATCGTTCCCTGGCTGACTCGACCAGACTCTGAGCTCCAGCTGCGGAGAGACATGGTGTTCTGCCAGTCGCTGTTGGCGGCCGTGTGCGCCTTCTCCCAGGCACCTCCTGGCCGTGCTCAACCAGGTGAAGCCAGTTCAGCGCACGACACACAACACGCACACACACACCCAACAGCCGACGCGCTCGTGATAAATGGTCCGAAACCTTGAAAAATGTGACTACTGACATGTTGGGAACCCACAGCTTTAGTCTCTCACTGTGCATGTTTATGTTTACTTTTTTATTTACTACCAAGTAATCGTTAGTATGCTTTCCCAAAAGTACTTTACAGTATTGCCTTCACATTAACATCATTCATACACCCGACGGGCGCTGCCAACCATGCAAGGTAACAACCTCAGGGACACCTCTGAGCTAGACACTTACCTTGGGATCGAACCAGCAACCTTCCTGTTGCCAGACCCGCTCTTACCTCCTGAACTACACCCGCCCAAACATCTCGTTAACATATTGCAACCGGATGCCGATGCCTCAGTAGATTGTGGACTGTGGGGGGAATTTAACCTGGAACCTTTCCGCTGGGAGCCAAACACCCCCTTGCCCCCCTGCACCTTCCCGCCCCGCAATTTATTCTCTGCAGCTCGATTGATGGAGCATGGCATCAACGCCGCCAGGTGTGACGGGTTCGATTCCCGTCGCGTGTGCGGGGGGGGGGTGCTCATGCACTCGTGCTAAGAAAAAATGCAATGGGATCATATTATTGCCAAGCGCTTCGGTTGGAAGCGTCCACCAAATGGCCCACTGTGTCTTCATCTCACAGCTATCAACGGTCCATCTAAAAAGCTCCCGTTATTCCCCTCAGTTCCACGATGTTGGACGCGACGGGGAGCAGGACGGCCAGGACTCGGCGGACCCCCAGGAGGGTCAGGAGGCCAGCCAGCACTGGCTGGAGCAGATCGCCACCGCTGGGCTGCTGGTCCACTTCCAGTCACTCCTCTCCCCCAACCTGGTGAGCACCAGCAGAGATACACTGATGCACTGGTACACTGGTACACTGATACACTGATACACTGGTACACTGATACACTGATACACTGGTACACTGATACACTGGTACGCTGGTACACTGGTACGCTGGTACGCTGGTACACTGGTACACTGGTACGCTGACTGGTACACTGGTACACTGATACGCTGGTACACTGGTACACTGATGCACTGGTACACTGGTACACTGGTACACTGATGCATGGTACACTGGTACACTGGTACACTGATACGCTGGTACACTGGTACACTGGTACACTGATACACTGGTACACTGGTACACCGATTGGTACGCACAAGATGCCCGACAGTCCACGGGCGATGTTGCGATGGTGCGACTGGGGTGGTGTTACTTGAATCTCTGTTCACGGAGGGTAACAGTATTTTATTGTATGTTGTGTTCTACACTGACTCTGCAAATATGGTGACATGGTCATCTGTCACATTCTGTTTACATTACATTTTTCCTTCTTTGTGCTACAAAATGATATAATATCCTGTAATAATATGCTCGGTTTTGTTGCCCTCAGCACAAAAAAGGTCATTGAAAGTACAACAACACTTTCTGCTAAAGGGACAATATAACTAAATAATCACATTGGAATTATAGCCCCAAAAAGCGAGGCAATGATAATGAATCCAGGCAGGATTGCAATTAAAACCTTTAACCTTCTTTGTTCCTCTTATTTTTCTAACTCGCTGGTAAACGGTATTTTGTCGTTGTGTTACCGGATCTGACTAACTCCTGGATGGTGTTTATTTCATCGAACGCGACGCAGCGCTCTCGGCTCAGAACAACAAGCACAGCAGCCAAGAGAGGGGGGATTACCACCCAGTAAACACACTGTAAACACCATTGTGTGTGTGTGAGTGTGTGTGCATGCGCGTGTGTCAGCGTGTGAGTGTGTACGTGTCTGTGTGTGCATGTGTGCTTGTGTGTGTGTGTGCGTGTGTGTGCATGCACGTGTGTGTGTGTGTGTGTGTGTGTGTGTGTGCGCACGTGCATCTCCGACCCTGATCTCCCAGTTAGAATGCCATTCACAAGCTGTCCTGCCTCACTGCTTACTGCCTTGCAGAGCAGAGCAGTAGCCCAGCCCACCGAGCAGCAGGGCCAACAAGCCTTCAGTCCTGCACTGTGTCCTAAGTCTATGCGTAAAAGCTCTTACTAAGTCCTTAGTACTCACTAGCTCGTTTCAAACTTGCAGTTTTCTAAAATCAGTCACACGGCCAAGTCATGTCCTAACTCAGGGGTGGGCAAACTTTTTGGCTCGTGGGCCACATTTGGGCCGGGCCATTAGTAGATGAGGATCATAATGTCTAACTTGTGTTATGATGCCATAGACTGTATATTGAAGTAGCCTAGTAATCGTATCAACATCTATAGGCTGTCACTATGTAGTTAAATCAAATAAATGAAGTACAATAATATAACAATATTTATTGAACCGGAGGGATTATAAATAACATGTGCTCTAATAATAAATACATTTTATTTTCTTTCTTCTCCTCGTTGAAGAACCTTAGACAAACTAACAACTGAGCATCGTCAGACACATCAGTGGACTCATCTAAACCTATGCACGGTGTTACGGTTCGTCCGTCCTAACCTCCACCTCCGCGCCTCCACCCTCCCGCTACTTGCCCTTTGCGCTCCTCGGCGCAACGGCAGGAGCGTCGATGACGCTGCCTGAAGCACGACTCTGCTCACCTGCTCGTCATTATTAATCACCGCACCTGTCCCTTGTATTCAATCACCTTCCACCACTACAAGAACCTGGTCGACACTCATCTCGCCGTTAGCCTACATTTTTGCCAACCTTTGCTCGCACCCCGTCCCCTCCTCGTCTCTCCAGCATCCCGGACCCCCTCTGCAGTTGCCCTCCCAGGGATCACTATCCCTTCCGCTCCTTCTAGCCAATTGAACTTCACGCAGTTATTGTGCCAACCCCTCGGCAGTGCAATTTTCTGAGGCCAATTTAACTTCACGCAGTTATTGTGCTATTCCCGGTTTTTGTGCAGCTGCCGTCCCAGGGATCACTATCCCTTACCCTCCTTCTTCTCCTCGGCACCCCAGCATCCCGGATCTCCGCAGCTGAGCCGTGCCAACCTGCAGAGCCCTCACCCTGCTCCACCCGCAACCCTCTACAGCTCCTGCGAGCACCCTGACATTTCTTTGTGACATGTTTGTGGCAACCCCTGTGTGTTTTCTTTATTAAACCGCCCCTCTGGGCTTGTGCTTGAACTTCCTCCATTGCCGTGCGCCTGGGTCTTCCCCCTTCACCCCCTAACACAGTTGACTTTAGGGCTGAACAAAGCATCTATACAGAGCAGTCACATTGTCACTCGGGCCCTCATTAGCGTGGTCTG
>PIJE02001405.1:67310-72310 GCA_002895965.2 Coryphaenoides rupestris
CTTCGATTGACGCAGCACACACACACACTTATTCATATTCATTCATCTCTCCTCAATTCTCACGCACACACACACACACACACACACACACACACACACACACACACACACACACAACACACACACACACACACACACACAGACCTACCATGCATACATAAACACAGGCAGGGCTCTGGACATGCTGACATACTTTCACAGGTATTTGCCGTGTATACAGCTGTGAGAATACATCCGTTGCCATATGTCTGCACGTACACACACACACACACACACACACACATACCGTGTACACAGACACACACACACACATACCGCACATACACACACATGCACACACATACGTACACACACATACATACAGTACACACACACATACCGTACACACACACACACACACACATACACACACACACACACACACACACACACACACACACACACACACACACACACACACACACACACACGCACAACATACCACAACCACACACACACACATAGCGTACACACACAACACATACCGTACACACACGCACACACACACAACACCACACCCACACACACACACACACACACACACATACTGTAAAACACACACACACGCACGACATCGCCGTACAACACACACACACACACACACACACGCACATAGCTTACCCACACACACAACATACACACACACACAAACACACACACACCTGGAGGGGCACACGTGTATATTATTAAAATGTGATGATTGGTTGGCACACACACACACACACACACAACAACACAACACGCACACACACGCACACGCACACGTATCTGTGCTTCCACGCTAACCTGCGATGTGTGTGTGTGTGTGTGTGTGTCTTCTCCTTCTCGTCTCCCTCCTCAGACGGATGAGCAGGCCATGCTGGAGGACACCCAGGTGGCGCTGATAGACCTGGAGAAAGTTACCTTCTACTTCCGGCAGTTCGAAGGGGAGCCTCTGGTGGCAAGTAAGCAGACTGCAGGCGCCGGCGTGGAAAGGTCTTTAAGGGGCCGTCATCGCTTTAAACTGTAATATTCAACAGACTGGATCTGGCTGCTAATAGCGCCGGACGGAAATAATGCAGTCTAATGAGGACTTTAATTATTCACCTAAAAGTTATTTCCGCTGGAACTTTTTGTCACGGTGATAGGTTTTGGATTTAATTATGCATCCTCTTCTATTCTCCTCCTTTTCCCTCCGCCCTCCCCTCCCCTCCTCTGTCTCCCATCCTCCCCCTCCCAACTCATCTCCTCTGTCTCCCATCCTCCCTTCCTCTCTTCTCCCCTCCTCCTCCTCCGGTCAGACATGCCGGTGTCCTACCAGGTAGAGGGCACCCGGCAGGCGCTGAAGGTCTTCTTCTACCTGGAGGGCTTCTACTTCTCCCAGCTGCCCCAGCGGCTCAGGAGCGGGGCGGGCTTCAGGATCTACCCTGTGCTCTTCACGCAAGGTGGGGGGGACGCCTCGCCGCCGCCGCCGCCGCCACCACTGGCCACCACGGGGGGGGCCACGTCTCTCCATTTCCCACTTTTTTCCGTCGTTCATTCGTTCGTCCGTTGGTTCTTTCAATCTTTCCTCGTTCCGTTCTTCATTCTTTATTTCTTTCTCTATCTAGCTATAAAAAAAGTGTTTCTTTCTTCTTTATCTTTCTTTTTTTGCTTGTTTGTTTCTTCCGTTATTTCGTTCGTTTTCTTCGTTCTTTCTCTTTTTCTTTCTACCTGTCCACTTTTTTCCTTTCTTACTTTTTTCCTTTCTTACTTTTTTCCTTTCTTACTTTCTCAAACTCCACAGCAAGTGACCGATCCCACCAACAAACACAGTAAACATATACAAAGTCATTATGTGATAGGGACCCAGGTGTGAAACCAGGGCCCACTGGTGCTAACATGAGTCCCTCCCCCTGTCTCTCCCGGTGTGTGTGTGTGTGTATGGAAGGGTACTACTACCGGGACAACGTGTCTGTGGAGGACTACCAGGCTCAGATCAACGCGGCCTCGCTGGACAAAGTCAAGCAATACTACAAGAGGCTGAGGTATGAAACACACACACACATACACACACACACACACACACACATACTGTAGCACACTACACACACCACAGAAAGTGTTTTTTTCTGGGCTCCTCCAGTCCAAGGGCACAGGAAGGCGATGACGATAAACCGGTTTATTGCAGGCAGACTTTGTCGTTGTTTGTGGACAGAGCAGGTGGAGCAGCGCTAGCATGCTAGCACTCTCTTGAGAGTATGTATGTGTGTGTGTGTGTGTGTGTGTGTGTGTGTGTGTGATGGTGGCTGGTTTAATGCACTACAGGTGTGCAGCCCCAGCCAACCTCCCCAGAGTGTAATCAGCCTAACTCAGGGCCAAGTGAGGCTGCTTAAACCAGCCCACCACCAACACACACTTCACACGCACACACACGTGCACACACACACACACACACACACACACACACTCATGTGACTTCATGTACCCAACAAGGTCAGAGGAGTCACAACCACTGCACCACGTTATGATCACCTGTTGGCTGTCTGGGAACAACTTTCCTGAGGTCTGATTGGCTGAGAGACGCAGCGGGAATGTTTGATGATTGGCTGCGTGTGCACAGCGGGGGCGGGAACTTGTTTGGATGGGAGCGCACACAGTGTCCGTGTGTGTGTGTGTGTGTGTGTGTGTGTGTGTGTGTGTGTGTGTGTGTGTGTGTCACCCAGCCTGATTGTGTCCTCCTGTAGAGCTGTTGTTCTCAATTACCTCACACCCTATTGGCTACATCCGTGCACCCGACCAGACGCTCGGTGATTGGCCGGGATGGTGAGGAGGAGGAGGAGGAGGAGGAGGAGGAGGAGGGTGACTTCATTAAATGGGAACGCTGCGGTGCCTGCGTTAACGGGAAACCGGAAAACGTGAAACACTCCCGGTTAGAAACACAGAGGAAAAGAGAAGGAGATGTACGGCTGCTGCATCTCCTGCCCTCCCCCCGTCGTGACGGAGTGTCATACCTGTGCCACTTAGCACGCCGTCTGAATATCAAGGATGTCTGCTGTTAGATGCAGACGGGGATGCAGTGGGGGCAGACAGGTTATTCCACAGAGAATATAAAGTCTCTCTGTTTATTATCCAGAGCTAGGAGTTCTCTCTCTCTGTCTCTCTCTCTCTCTCTCTCTCTCTCTCTCTCTCTCTCTCTCTCTCTCTCTCTCTCTCTCTCTCTCTTTCTCTCTCTCGCATGAAAAAGCTTTATTGGCGGCACAAAAAAAACATTTACCTTGCCAGAGTGGTTAAAGTAGACCTATTGGTGAGTGCAAAAAAATGTGGTAGCATCACGGCAGCATCATGCACACAGGCTAACACAACACACCCGCTATCCTGTCACCTCTTGCCCGACTCTATTCTATTCACGACAAGGTAGAGCTCTCCATTCCGGCCGGGGGGGTAAGAGAGAGAGATACCGCCGGTTATTGAAGAAGTTCAGCCTGATGCTGGGGGGGGAGTCAGCGGAGAGGGCCGTTTGAAAACCTGCCAGACGCTGTTTCTCCTGCGAATACCTGCGAGGGTCCCGGCTTGACACACACACACACAACACACACACACACACACGCACAACACACACACACGCACACACACTCGCACACATGCAAGGCCAAACATCTGCTGCTGATTGTAGAGTTAATTAGACACAGAACGCAGCCCACAGCCAGACCACATCAGGTTATTGAGGGAAAGTCTGCTTAAGGAGAAGCGTGGAGGGGGGGCGGGCGGTGGATGATTTAGGGTGACGGGAGGCGTCCACCTCATCAGTGTATCTATCCTCCTCCGACATCACTTCCACAGACGAGCATAAGCACCGATGAGCATCTTTTAATTGGGTCGGGAAATAGGGACACGCCGATCAGATGTATCAGGGATCAGTGTCTAATATATACGTTAATATATACGTTATCGGGCGTAGCTCACCACCAGTCGGCGTACAATTCAGTCACCGATGTATTAATATTGTACAATGGTAGTAAATGGGCCAGCTCAGCTCTTTACTGTCACAAAAAAAGTAGCATTGTCATATTGAACGGGTATCAGTATTGGCAGATACTTTAAGACTCCACTCCACTGTATCGGATGGGAAACTGAACAGTGGTGTGTTGTTAAGGCTGTTACGGTGGGTCTTCTATTTGTTTCCAGAATTAGTGCAGAGTCATTTGAACTGACTTTGTGAGTGTGTGTGTGTGTGTGTGTGTGTGTGTGTGTGTGTGTGCGTGAGAGGCTGAGATTGTGTGCGAGTCAGGACTTTTTGAAACCCCCCCCCCCCCCCCCATCCCCCCCGTCCCCCCCCGTCCCCCGGTCTCGGTGGTACGATCGATGGTCTAACATCCTCCGGGACACAATGTCGCCGTTTAATAGAGAAGAGGAATATTATTGGCCTAGTTCTTCTTCTTCTGGTGTCTCTCTCTTCTTTATTGCGTTGTCTCTCTGTTTGCCGACTCCGCTGGGGGACGAGTGTCTCTGTGTTCAGCTGGTGAAATGTCACCTGTCTAATTAAGGAGTCTCCCCCACGCCCCCCCCCGTCCCCCCCCGTCCCCCCCGCTAGGACGGATCTGGTGTGTGTGTGAGAGCAGACGTCCAGGTATAGTGTGTGTGTGTGTGTGTGTGTGTGTGTGTGTGTGTGTGTGTGTGTGTGTGTGTGTGTGTGTGTGTGTGCAACCTTTGTAACGACAGCCACCTGGGAGACGAGCATCATATTGTGTTCGAATGTAAGAATGTACGCATCATGGATTATAGAGAATCTATGATAAAATGTATTTTGTTATTAAGCCAAAAGTTATTTGGTGCCTTTTTGAAGAATGTCCTTCCTCTGTTTACAAAGTAACATTCGTTGTACTTTAGCTATTATTTTGCTATTATTATTATTTGGTTTACATGCTTGTTACCATTTGATCATGGCCCTGAGTCACATAAATTACATGTGTGTGCGCGCGCATTTGTGTGTGGATGCGCAT
>PIJE02001405.1:77310-107310 GCA_002895965.2 Coryphaenoides rupestris
TGACAATTCAATTTGGCGCTCCACATTGATGCATCAGCAGAAATAAATCCCCATAATAGACTCTTTACACACACTTTCCCGGCCGGAAATTAGTAGTAGTAGGGAGTAATTTATGTTGGGCGGCGCGCGCAGTGCATCGGCCTGTGTTTACCACGGTCAGGGAGGCAGTCTTATCAATGCAATAAGTTACCTCCTCCGCCATCTTCTATTCTATTCCGTGCTCGTATGGCTAATGTAGACATCGATCTGTCGCTCCCCATCTCCTCCGCCTTGACCTGGCACTCTCTGTGTTTTAATTTAGCCTTTATCTATGCTTGGCGTGATTAATGATTAATGTCCAATAAGCGAGGCGGAAGAAACACTTCGCCCGCAAACTCCTGAGGTTGCAGCTTGCCGAGGCGGGTGTGCCGCGCGCACGCACACACACACACACACACACACATTAATTTATGCACGGATGCGTCCCCATTCACACGCATACACATTTCTATACGGACCTGAAGGGCTTGTTAATATATTCATAGCTACACATGCTGTTGATTTCTCATGAGGGAAAGACAGAGAGAGAGAGAGGGAGAGCAAGTGGGGGAGAGAGAGAGAGAGCATGGTTGACCACATTGGTCATGCTTTATGGTTATTTTGCACAAATCCGACTCACACTGCCACCACGCTATATTCCACTCCGAACGCGACGCGTGTGTTAAATATGTCACTTTATGTCACCACTCCCCCCTCTGCCTCGTTGGTCTTACCAGTGCGGAGACCCATGTTGCTTGGTGGTAGTGGTGTGGGTCCACCGGGCTGTTTGTAGTGTGGCTATTGGTGCCTCCTGGTGACACCTGGGCCCGGTGTTCCCAGCCTATAAAATCAAGGCTCTGGCATTCACTCTTTCTCGTTTATTTTGCTTACGTCTAAGTAACTTCTGTTCCAAAAAGACATTTTGCTTTAAACCTTTTAAAACGTGTGTCTACCTGTTTGTCATGGCTCAGTGCCCGGTGCCAGGTCATGACATCAGGTACATCTAGGCTAGCACGCGGTGGTTATCACAGTCGAGTCACAAGACGGCAAGCCTGAGTGTTCAAAGTTGGATTTTTGGACGAGGACTTTTGACCGCCGTGCCACTTTCCCCCCCGATGGCTACCAACGGTTATTTACGTCATCGCGGCAATTAGGGCCGTCGGCGTTGGCCAGGGGTTGAGCGGCGGTGTCGGGCTGGCCGTGTGACATTCATACTCCACCGTCCCTCTTCCTCTTAAGATCTTTTATGCCTCTTAAGTGCTGAACTTATCCCTCGTCAAAGTGCTGAGAACTATTATGGGGTCTTTTTTGCACATCTTTTGCACCGTGTGCCGTTGACACCAAGGTGGTGAGGGGGACACACTGCAAACTGAAGTTGTTCTGCAGGTGTCAAACTGAAGTCGCGCTGCTGCTAGTTCACTGAACTGCTTTTAGGGGAGTTGTCTAGCTAGCGTAGCGTCCTATCGGCCGGCGTTTTTTGCATATGTCGTAACCAGGGACACGGAGTTCCCCACGACAAAGGTTTGAATGTGTTAGAACAGTCATAGTAACAGGGTGGTTTGTTTATATTTATGTATGTTTTTTATATTTGAAAGATATACGAGCAAAGAGCAAGACAATAGGAAAAAAAATACAATAAAAAGTGTGAATTGATTCAGAATCATTAAATATAAGAATCACGATTCTTACATAAATGGATTCTTTTCAACAATCGATGAATCAATATTTCGTTTTTTCTGAAAAATCAACACGGGAGTGCCTGTACTCGGCACATGTTAGCGATCCAACGGACAACGTTCTGTTCCTGTTCCCATGAAAACATCTGTTTTTATTTCCTCCGGTTTTTTTTCTTCTTCTTCTTCGCTTCTTTCAATCCACGGACACTTTAGCCGTCTCTAATGCAGCTGTGCCATGGGCGGGGGGGGGGGTGTCGGATGAGGGGGGCTGCAGTGTCCTATTGTTAAGGCAGCAGCAGGGACACTGGGAGTATTGAGTCGCCTCGCAGGCTCAATAAAAGCAGGCCCGGCTGGAAGCTGAGCAGCGCGATCTCCCTGGCGCCCGGCCAGCTCCTCCATTAGAGCCTCTGTGTAGAAATAGATGGGTGGGGGGAGAGAGAGAGAGAGAGAGAGAGAGACCCCCTCCCTCCCTCCTATTCATTATTACTGGACAGAGATGTGAGTCTGTGATTGCAGTCATGGTCCTAGAGAAGTCTCTCCCGCCAGCTGAGTGGAAATCGACCAGCTACACCCGTCTTGAACACGGTGTACTTTCACCGGGACGCTACTGGGCCGTTGGGGGGTGGGGAGGGGGGGTTTACCACTAAGATCCTGCCGATTTCACAGGAGGACCCGACCCGACGCTTTCCGAGACCTCCTGCCGTTAAAAAGAGTTTCCCGCTCAGGCTTAGGAAAGAGGGGTCGTTTGCGAGCGACCCGAGCCGAGTCGTGGGAACTTATGCTACGCTGACACGATGCTCGCTTTAGCGAGTCTAGATCCCTCCCGCCCACCTCCCCTCCTCCCCCCCACCCACTAAAATGGGACCCCCGATGCTTAGCGACGATGTGAAACAGCGGTGGATGGGGTTCATCCGTAACGCCTTCCCAATTGGAACGGATCAACCTCGTGGGACAAGTCGTGGGTGGAATACGATTTGGTTTCATGATGATATGATTTGATAGCACTAAAGTGAAAACACACACTCACCAGCCAGTGGTATCTTAGTCCATCACAGCATGTATATACAGGGAGAGGAATGAAGAGATGTTATGATTCTGTTCTGATATGAAATGTTACGATAACCCCTCTGTTATGGACATGCTGTCATTTGGGCTGTGGAGGAAGTTGGCATCACCAGAATTATTTGGATTTTGTTTTGTTTTGTCAAATAGGTGCATTATGTGACTGTGGACATGGACTAGCCGGGTGGAAAAGTGTAGAAGTTTTCATTTGATGGTGTAATGGTTGTATGGAGTTTGTTATTCTCTGGTGTTAAGTTAGCACCACTGACGGAGGAAACAGAATCCCGCCGACCCCGACTGGAACCCTGGCCCTGCCCGTGTCCGACATGTACAGTATGTTCAGCGATATGTTTCTGCACCGTGTGCGGGCTTTGACGTGTCATTTTTCATCCATCATATGAGGATTCAGGATTTTCTTTTCCCCCCTTCGGTTCCCAAACCTCTGACAAAACACCACAAGCCCAGAGGACATGAGCAACTGGGGCCTTCTGTAAACGGCCCATGAGGTGAAATCTGACTTCACGGTTTCGTCACTCTGGACCTCCAGGAGTTCTTGTCAAGGCTGTTGGGAGAGAGAGAGAGAGAGAGAGAGAGAGAGAGAGAGAGAGAGAGAGAGTTTTAAGTTTTAGTCATCATTTTAATGCATTTATTTATTTTATTCTCTTGCTTATTTTCAAATAAATACAGGAAAAACAAAAAGACTAGAGTCGGCCATTGCTCCTGAAGGTGACTCACTCACTCTCTCCCGCTGGGGCTCTCAGGCAGACTGGGGGAGCGTAGACCTCTCAGACAGAGCAGATAAGAGCCACATGGTCACGGTTGGCTCTGGGCTCTGGGAGTACACAGAGCCAGATAGACGGCAGATAAACAGCATCTTCCCGGGCCAAGATGACAGATAAACGTGTAGGTGGCTCAGATGGATGCAGCTACAATCCCATTCCAGCGAAACTTTTTGCGATATCATAGTTTTGTTTTGTTTTTTGCACACCGCCCCCACCCCCCGAAATGAGGAAATGTTCCCGTAGCATGAAAGAATGCCTCTTGAGAAAGCTTATTCTATCGCCGTGGATGATGGGAGTTTTATGTGCTACAAGTTTTGGTTTAATATCAATCTCCAGTGTTAACCCCCCCAAAGATTTTCTTTTCTGCTGTTGTGACATAACCACGACATGAGCACCCGGTTCAAAACGTAATGAGGAAAATCAAACATTTAGTGTACATGCCAAGAACTCTCCCCGCTTCCCCTCCTGTTCTATTCCCTCCTGTTCTGCTGTATGTCTTTATTTAACACACTGTAAAACAGACCTCACGCACACGCATTCACACACACACACACACACACACCACACACACACACACACACACGCTGTGGGTCGCCAGCCACTTTACAGACAGAATCTACGTGGTTTAGCAATGTCACCGGCAAAGTGTTGTGGAATCCCCCCTCCCCCACCCCCCCCCAACCCAGGACCATCAGCATCCAACAAGGCAATCTCGTGAGCGGAATAACGGCCATCTTGAACCAATTACACGGGGCCATTAGCTTCCCCTGGAAACCCCCGTCCGTCACAACGAAACTTGTCACTTCAGCGGTGGGGTGGCAGCGGCAAGGTCCAGAGGGAGATTCCAAGTCACGGCCGTGGTTGGCACACCGAACACAAGGGGAGGACACTGGACAAGAACAAGACGATGGTTGACATGATCGATGACATGGATCCACCTGCCCGACTCCCCCCCCACGAGTCACGTCGTGTCATGGATTTCATTTAATTTGACTAAATCGAATATGCTCGCGCTCTGCCCGTTAACTACTGCGCTGCGCTCCTTTACCCTGTTCCACGAGGAACCATTAGTCCAAATAGTCAAGTCAAGTCAATTTTATTTGTACAGCCCTTAATCATAGTTACAGTCTCAAGGGGCTTTACAGGCCGTATGATTATGGGCCACGTGGTCACGACACCCCCCCCTAGCCCTATATAGCCCCCCTAAGGACAAGAAACGATTCCCTTAATTAACAAAGTGGGGGATCCCTCCTTCCGGGGACGGTTCGGAGTGCAATGGGTGTCATACGGGCATTAAAAAAGGGGTAAGAAAGCATTACAATGGCGAGCGGTATTCATGTTTGAAGAGCGAGTGAGACTGCAGCAGCAGCAGCAGCAGCAGCACATGTGCCTCCGGGTGTCCTTGAAGTCGCACCTACGTACTTAACTTAACTCTTATGTCCTGATTTATTCTGAGCGCTATAAACTCCAGCGCTGCAAAACGGCTTCGGTGTCTCTTTGGATAATCCATGTTTAGTTTTTTTATGTTATCACCCAAAAGCATATAAAGTCGTATATCAGTCATAAACGATTTTAATCACTCGCCGGCAAACGTTAATGCAGAAGAATGGCTTCCACTTAAAGGAAACGGTCGGAAAAAATAAATGTCCCCCGCCTGCCTCCCCTCGCCTGCTCCAGGAGAACATCCTGCTGCAGACGTGACGGGATGTACGGAAACCCACTTAACGTCGGAGACCGAGCGATGCCACTCTCTCCTATGACATCAATTGATTGTATGGGGTTTTTATTGCGTGGCACTTTAATGTAGTGGATGAGGCCGCTATTTTTAGCCCCGGCTCTGCCATACAGCGACTTGATAGTCGTAGAATGCTGAGCTTGCACCAATGACGTTCAACCCTGCTGTGGGTTGAGCGTTGCCGCATATGCATCCCACCCAACCATCTCCATAAAGATACCAGCACGACAGCGCCTCCGGTGGCAGGATACCTGAATGACACCCGACCCGACACATTCACATTTACATTTAGGGCTTTTATCCAAAGCGACTTACAAAGACACACACACACACAATCGCACACACACACACACACACACACAACTTCATGAATGAATGAGCCAATGGCATTTGGAGAGCTGCCCGGGATAAGAAATGCTCAATATTCTCCTGCTGAACCCGGGGGCCCGGCTTAGCCTCGTGATTGATCGTCAGATGGACAGATGGGCTCCATAATAATGAGTTGGTTGGCCTACTTCTCTCCCCAGAAACACGACCGCCATCTTGGTGGCCGCAGTGTAGCGTCAGCGATATCAATAGAGCTGCTGACTCTATATCCCTCATGTGTGTTCCTCACCCCCCAGGGCCTTCTACTTGGACCAGTCCAACATGCCACCCAGTTCTGCACCCAAAGCTGCTCTCATAGACAAGGTAAGCTCAGCCTCATAGCTCTGCGATGAGACTTTTGATGACTATTTGTGCCGCCATTTTGTCATCCGTAGACCCAATCAGGTGTCCCTCCCCCACCTCCCCTCCTCTCCACGATAGCGTGGTGGCTACTTTGAATCCCAGCCGAAAGCTTCTGGCTTAGAACGGCTCCTCTACATTGTGTCCCGAGGGACTACCTGCAACCTAAATGAAATAAATGACGAACTAGAAGATCAAAATAGTCATCCTCGTGCGGGACACCATCATCTTTCCCCCAAAAAAGTGTCTGCTAAATGATGAAATTGAAATTTACCGCTTTCTATCTACGATTTCATCATTTTCCAGACAGTTTTTTCCAGCAATGCGAATCTGTGAGGTTTTTATTTCTTCAGAAAGGTGTCATGAAGGAGAAGGCAGGAGTTAAGTTAGTTAATCGTTAAGGAGTAGTCATAGTTAAGGAGTTAAGGAGTTATCTGACTCAAGGATGCCTAGAAGTAGTGTGGACGTTTATCTAGTGAGTCCAACGCCCTCATCTTCACCAGACGACCACGGAACCAGTCTCCCCTCCTTTTCCTCTACCCAGCTGATGCGGCCCCTGAACGCCCTGGACGAGCTCTACCGCCTGATGGAGAGCTTCATCAGCTGCCGGCGTGCCGCGGCGTGCCAGAGCACGGCGTGCGGGGCCTCGGGCGTGGGCCTGCTCAGCGTGGCGTCCGAGCTCTGTGCCCGCCTGGGAGCCACGCACATTGTCATGTGCAACAGCGGCGTCCACCGGTCAGTCTCTGTATGTGTGTGTGTGTGTGTGTGTGTGTGTGTGTGTGTGGTGTGTCTCAATGTCTGTGTTTGTGTGGGCGTGTCTCAATGTCTTGTGTGTGTGTGGCCGTGTCTCAATGTCTTGTGTGTGTGGCCGTGTCTCAATGTCTTGTGGGTGTGTCTCAATTTCTGTGTGTGTGTGGCCGTGTCTCAATGTCTGTGTGTGTGTGTGTGTGGGTGTATCTCAAAGTCTTGTGGGTGTGTCTCAATGTCTTGTGGGTGTGGTTGTGGGTGTGTCTCAATGTCTTGTGTCTGTGGGTGTGTCTCAATGTCTTGTGTGTTTGTGTGTGGGTGTGGGTGGGTCTCAATGTCTTTGTGTGTGTGTGTGTGTGTGGGTGTGGGTGTGGGTGTGTCTCAATGTCTGTGTGTTTGTGGGTGTGTGTCAATGTCTTGTGGGTCAAAGTCAAAGTCAAAGTGTTTTATTGTCACATGTTCTTCACAACACAGGGCCATTCTTAACAGTGAAACTCTTGTGACATGACAGGCGACAGTATGTAGGAAGTAGGCAAAAAATAACAAGAAGAGAAAAAATATATATAAATATACATATGTATTGAAAAAAGAATATATACAGTATATATAATATATGGATGTCTTGGCCATTCTTTCTTTATTTTTTCTTTCTATTGTCTTTCTTTCTTTCTTTCTTTATTTTTTTCAGAGAGACTGCCTATAAATGTAAATTTTCTGCAAACTCAGCGTTCTGTGTGTGTGTGTGAATCACCACACTGTTCTATCACTGGCTGGTGTGCGGTTTTTAAACCCGGGGCCAGGTGAGGACAAGTTGGGTCTCAGCTCGCCCCCCTGCAGGAGGGAGGGGGGGAGGGAGGGGCACGTTAAGTACCGCCTCATTTCACCTGAGACTGGGAGGGGGGACGGGGACATTCATCAGTAGATAAGGACAGAAATATCCTGGCCGTTTGTCTCCCCTGATGCCGCCTCCCACTGCTGTCCCTCATCTCTCCCCTCTTCCGCCCCGTCTCTCCGTGCGTCTCTGTCCCGCGCTCACTTTCTCTCCAAGACTCTCTATAACTCTCTCTCCCTCCCCTCTCGCCCTCCCCTCTCTCTTGCATTGACTCTCTCTCTCTCGCTCGCTCGCTTGCTCACTCTCCCTCTCTTGCACTCTCCCCTCTCTCTCGCTCTCTCTCTCTCTTGCACTCTCCCTCTCTTGCACTCTCCCTCTCTTGCTCTCTCTCGCTCGCTCGCTCGCTCTCTCTCTCTGTCACACACTCTCTCACCACTGCACTCTCTTTTCCCTCTTTCCCTCACTCACTCCTCACTTTAGCTTACCCTCCCTCGCCCTCCCTCTACTTTGTGACAGTTTTTTTCCATTACTCTTGCCTTTATGAGACACACACACACACACACACGCACACACACACCCTGATGTGTGTGTGTGTGTGGGTGGAGCCACCCGGTGTCTCTAAGCCATTCTAAACCTGTGTGTGTGTGTGCGCTCGCACGTGTGCATGTGTGTGTGTGTGCGTGTGTGCTTGTGTGTGTGTGTGTCGTGTGTGTGTGTGTGGTTGGGATGAGAGTTTTATCCCAGGCGCCTGACGTGTAACTCCTATGCCCTGGACAAAATGTTTTATCCTTCTCCATTAGTCGGCCAACATGCACACTAGCTTACTACAAAGTGCACATGAGAGTTTTAGTGGGCTGCTCGCTCGTGCATAAACACACACTTGCTGTGATGCATGTATAATGTGAACCGACCAGGTGATAATATTGTTATCGTCATTATACTCTAAAGCTTAGCTGTCAGCGTTTAAGGAGCATCCTTAGAGAATCCAGGCGTGAGCATACATTAGAAATTATAGGCTTCTGACAAACAAACCAATAAATAAATCGGACGATAGTGCACACAGACCTAGAGTGTCCCTCAGGACAATTCATAAGCAGAAAATACAATTACACTGAATGCCCAACACTGTCTCTAACAGAAATGGAAGCCAAGTCGGTCGTTTTCTCCAGAACTGTTCATCTGATTGGCTTCACACTTGGCAGGTGTGTTGCTGAGGACCCACATTCTCTCTCTCTCTCTCTCTCTCTCTCTCTCTTATGGTTTTCTAACCCACATTTGTAACCTATATCCTACGCTACCAGCTACCGGCTTGGTGACACATCCATAACACAGAGAAAGAGGGCAGAATATAAACTCTTGTCCCACCACAATGCACCTCGATTGCAAACCTGTTGGAGATGGATTCAAACCACTGTGATGCCAAGCCAGTCCATCAACCCGCTGGAAATTGCACAAGCAGCAAATCTACCGTCTCGTGCGGCTATTGTCTTGATTAGCTGACCCGATGGCCAACTTTTAATAATGGAGAGAGTGTAATATTTTTTAGGCGAGGCATCCGCTGTTTATACACACTCGTGTGTGTGTGTGTGTGTGTGTGTGTGTCTGCGTGTGCGTGTGAGTGGGCAGTTCCCTTCTCGAGAATCACTCACGTTAAACACCTTTAGACACCATAAGAGGCCTCGTAATAAGCAACAAGGCAAAATAACAGCGCAAGCGTGACAGTGAAACTCATTAATAATCGCCGTCGTGTTGCCAATGCTCTATTGTACACAGGCCAAGGTACTGGGGGGGGGGGGGAGGGGATGACTCACTATTGGGTATCTGAGTGTTTATCGACCGCAAGTTAAATTTAATGCAGATGTCGAGGGTTTCCGTACTGATTGAACTAGACATGGTGGAGATCTCTCTCTCTCTCTCTGGGGCCCCAGGACTCTGGGTTTTCTGTTTACCCCCCAACTCCTTATAACTGACCTTCAGCCTCATCCAACAGGGGAGATGTTAAATGCAGCTTTAAGAGGATACAGTTTCAAATGAAATGCCTCAGCAGCCCTGCGATCCTCTCCCGCTCTGTCTCTCTCTCTCTGTCTCTCTCTCTCTGTCTCTCTCTCTCTCTCTCGCTCTCTCTCTCTCTCTCTCTCTCTCTCTCTCTCTCTCTCTCTCCCTCTCTCCCTCTCTCTCTCCCTGTCTGTCTCTCTCTCTCTCTCTCCCTCCCTCTGTCGCTCCTCTCCTGGGTTTACCGATTTCTCCTCCTCGCCGCTCCGCTTTCCGTGTTCTCCTCATTTCGTTTTCTCATTTCATTTTCACGTGTGACAAACTCCCTTCTTCGACTTTTTCTTCTTTCATTTATTTCTTTCTTCCTCGCGCGTCTTTTCTCATTTCATTGCGACGGGCCCGGCGGGGTTGTAAAGGCGCCGCACGCTGGATGCGCTTCAAGCAGACGAGTGTGTAAATCAAGACTCGTCCTGTGACTCCAGCTCCCAATGAAAGAAGTTGTTTTTTTTCTTCCGTCCCCCAGATGAAGAGATATTTACAGGACAGTACAGATCTGGGTGGCGATCAAACCGTCGTAACTGCGCCTGACTCTCGCTCTCTCTCTCTCTCTCTCTCTCTCTCTCTCTCCTGGCTTCGCGAAAACATCCGTTAGCAATATGATTGATCAAAATCTGTCTCTTTCAGACATTTTGGAAAGTAGTGTGGTGATTCACAGTAATCCAGCTGTCCACAAACTCTGCACTGACGTGACGAGACTCTCATTGATTCCAAAAGCGACCAAGTGTCAAGTGATATATTGCTATAGTTTACATTCGTGACAGGCACACGTACGCTAAAAGTGTGACACACATTATTGGTGAAGGATGTTGGTAGAGCGGTAATGTTCTTTGAATATCTCCTCCATTGTTATACTTAGTCTTCTCGTCTCGGGTATTTTCTAACTAAAAATGGCGGCTGGTTAACCTGACAGGAAGGGGTCTCCCAGGTAGGAGGTGAGGAGGAGGAGTTTCCTTGAGCGGCAGTTGTCTCCTCCTCCGTGCACGCCGTCTCCTTCACGCTCCAGCAGATGATTCAGCGATCCCCACCGGACCGCCCAGGGGACCGCGTTCAACCCCCTGGAACGGACAGATTATAGATGACGGGATCTGGCAACCCTGGCGTGTCCCTTATCGGATCCCTCTTGTTCGGATATTTTCCGTTCCGCGGACCAAGAATGTGATGGCGAGATAACAGGACATTATGAACGGCTTTTGGACACTGGGTCAGCCCTGGAACCGGGCGTCCGGTTACGAAATGCCACGGATCGGTTTTGGAAGACGTTTCAATTTTCCATGGCGGGCCTCGTGGACTCGGCTTGGATAACGATTCCCTGACACCTGTGGAACACCTGCTCTCCAGGGGATTCAGCAGAGAGCGAGAGAGAGACACAGACACAGAGAGAAGAGAGCGAGCGAGAGAGAGCGAGAGAGAGAGAGAGAGAGAGAGAGAGAGAGAGAGAGAGAGAGAGAGAGAGAGAGAGAGAGAGAGAGAGAGAGAGAGAGATTGCTTATGTGTGTGTGTGTCTCCTAAACCATGCTGTAACAAATAACTCCCAGACGCCCAAAAGTCAACAGCAATTGCACATCCATGACACCCCCCAACTAAAGTGAGAATAGACAAATTGCACCGACTCGTCCTTGGCCCTTCTTTCCTCCACTAAAACCATAATAGTAAAATAAACCCCAAAACCTCTGACCTCTGAATAATGTGGAAGAAGAAGAAGACGGGGAATAAAGAGCCGTCCGGTGCTAAATTGTTGATGTCACTTACGTTCCGCAACCGTGAATATAAATGTCTCTGCAGGCGGTCATGTCTAAGTTACATCATTCAGTCAACCATGGACTCTTGTTCCCACAGTCAGTATTCCTGATGATGCCTGCTATGTTGCTACCCCAATATGTATATTAGATGACGTAAACACACTTGGCATAAAAGTAAAAGATAGAAGTCTGATAATTGTGGTCTGTTGGTTTAAGAAAATAATGACACAGACGAAGCCTGGGGTGAGTCTCCTCTATGTGGTAAGAGGCCTTGCTACAGAGAACGCCTTCAGACTCTTTCAATAGAACTTCTATTAGTAACTATATTAGAACTGGGTCAGTTTTGCCAGTTTTTGCCAGGGTCAGTTTTGCCAGAAAAAAAGTGAAAAAATCTGCCCGTTCTGTCAAAACATTTGAATTTGTACATTTGTGTTCATTTATGATTATAACTAACAATAGTTTAGCACTGTTATCGTCTCAAACCCAGCGGCGCTCAGGCACTCCAGTGCTCCTGAATGCA
Organism: Coryphaenoides rupestris; assembly: GCA_002895965.2. Classification (NCBI taxonomy): domain Eukaryota; kingdom Metazoa; phylum Chordata; class Actinopteri; order Gadiformes; family Macrouridae; genus Coryphaenoides; species Coryphaenoides rupestris. The sequence continues at coordinate 89,200 of PIJE02001405.1, forward strand.
GACGACCCTGGAAGCTAGCAGGGCCTGCAAGTTCGCTTAGCGGCCACAAGGGGGCCAAGTAATGAGAAGGGATTCAATGCATTCTCACATGCAGTACAAGCACCTTTCAATACTCAGACCTGTATTCAGCCCAAACCCAAGAAGTCCCTTCTGTTTGGGGATGCACAACAAGAACACATGGTCTGTGCATACAGTTCCTCAAGAGAACCCGTGAGGTGTCTTGTGCTTCACCCAGCCGGCGTGATTCACCGCCGGTCAGCCTAATGAGAGTGGTGGCTGCACGCTCTGCCACTCGGACCGCGGAGCCTCCACACTCATCATGAACCCCCGCATGAACGTACTCCTCAATCTCGCTAAAAGGTTTGCAGCAGCTGAATGTCATGCCTGTGTGTGTGTGTGTGTGTGGTTGTGTCCCCCCCCACCCCCACCCCGTCGAGTAGCTGCCATCAGTCCTTAACTTAGCATGCTTTAGCTTAGCATTGTATCGCTTGTCTAAAATTAGCCCAGTGCTCTGCCACATACACAAACTGGCACAGCTGAGTTTCTCAAAGTCTGATCATTTATTTGTTTGTTTGTTTGCAATTAGCTAAAAGCTAATTTGCATCTGTAGGTCCTGGGCAGGAAACGGAGAATAAGATCTCTATTAAGAACATGATCTGTGTCTTAGCAGCGGTGACGGCTCCACTGGGAATCCAACCCACATCCTTGGCAGTGTTGCTGCCATTGCCGTGCTGCTCCCAAATGAAGCTCTGTACTAGGCTAACAATTTCTACCTAGCACAAAGTTGCTGTTTGAACAGCATTAAAAGGTACCATAAAGGCATATAGGCTACATAATACGATGAACAACACTGAGACACCGGCACAAAACACAATGTGTTGTCGTCACGACACGGTTGTGATTTTTTTTTTGGCTTGTACCTTGGCACCGTGGACGGGGTTCGGTCTCTCACTCCCAGGTTCTTGGCAGAATTCTGAACCCTCGCTCCCTAGAAGAAGAAAACGACAAGAAAAGAGAGAGATGAAAACCGAAGGAAAGCTTTGTGAATCCAGAGGAACACAATTGGCACCCACAGAAGATGTCAATATCAAGGGGGCCGAGTGTGTTTTCATCATCTCAAGCAGCACACAGCGTCCGTACACACAGGCCAGGTCCCCACAAAGCACCACCACCCGAAATATGTGTGGAGAAAAGTTGGCATTTTTCGTTGTCTCCGGTGATACCATACTTCTTTTCAAATATATCCCCACCTGAACATGCTAACGTGATTGATTATACAGAATATATTCCATTTGTTGCCGCGGTAACATAAGTGAGCTGACCATTCTCTAGACGCTGGTGGAGGTGAGACACTAGCCGGCGAGACCTATTGAAGTCAACGCTGGGCGCTTTAAAATAAAATTGCGCACGGTGGGAAATTCAAAAAAGTACGCAATCCACAGATTGTGGCGATCCCCAGGGGGTGGGTGATGAATGGCGTCGCAGGTCTTGTGAGGCTGTCATGTGGTTGAGGCTGAAATCCCCACTACCTAAGCTATAACGGCTTTCTATTTTGGTCTCTGTGTGTGAATGTGTGTGTGTAGGTGTGTGTGTGTGTGTGTGTGTGTGTGTGTGTGTGTGTGTTTGTGCAAAGTCAGGCACATGTCTTTACCTCCAAAAGGTTCTATATCTGCTGCTGGGACAGCATTGAGCAGGTAGATGCTGGCCACAGTGTGTGTGGTGTGTGTGGTGTGGTGTGTGTGTGTGGTGTGTTGTGTGGTGTGTGTGTGTGTGTGTGTGTGTGTGTGTGTGTGTGTGTGTGTGTGTGTGTGTGTGTGTGTGTGTCTGTGTGTGTGTGTGTGTGTGTGGTGTGTGTTGTGCGCGTGTGTGCCTGCGTGTGTGTGTGTGGTAAGGGTAATGTCCAGATTTGAGAGCACCTGCATCTTTCTGCGTTGCAATGACGTCGGCAAAGAAAGACCACACCCACACAACCCAGCCCGTCCCCCACCACCACCACACCACCACCCCACAATTAAAATAATTTTCCTCCGCAGCTGCAACTTCCGTTTGGCTTGCGTGACCGAGGGTTACGTAAGCCGGCATCACCACGCGGAACCCGCCTCGCTGCCTTACCACCGGCCGGTCCCGGTGCTCCGTCTGCAGCTAGCAGAGTTTAGCATCAGCGGCCACCCGACCGTCATCAAAGGGCATTCACAAGGTGTACGTTCTGACGTAACGCCCAACCACACGGCGTGCACGGAATACACTTTCTTTACGTTCGCTCCAAGCAGCACTTAAACTACAAAACAATGTGAAGCATATTCAGTAACCAGAGTGTGTGTGTGTGTGGGGGGGGGGGAGTGCGTAGCTAGTGACATCATGTTTGTTGCGGATGACTTGATTGACTTGACTTGGTTTTGGTGACTAGGTAAGGAACGCGCCTGAAAAGTCGGTGGTTTTAAGGTTAAAGATGAGAAGAGACTAGAAAAATATTTTTTGGCAGTGAAGTTCTATCTCGCAAATCTACATTATTCCATTTGATCTGGAGCACAGCTTCAGAGTCTATTTCTCTCCTTAAAACTGAAAAAAAACACACACACACACACTCACACACAGGCACACACACACACACACACACACACACACACACACACACACACACACACAAATTAACACTTCAAAACAACACGATCCGAAGAAAGTGGAAAGGGACCATATATCGACGCGGTGCCTGGAGAAAGTTAAGTGCGTAATTCGCAGTAATCCATCTGCCATCCACGGAGGTTGTCACCCCTCCAGGATCAGATCCGACGCATTCAACATCCATTTTTCTGCCAATGTGGGGAATATGCCCCAAAGACTGAGCTGGGAGACTGCTAGCTGTGACGGATGTGTCCCGTTCGCGAGTCCCCGTCTCACAGCCAGCGGATGGAACCTCAATTTGAATGGAAAAGAGTGTGAGAGAGAGAGACCCTTTGGGTATATTTAAAATTCATTTGATTAATCAGGCTAATGTCTCGGCTAATGAAACCCAAGTGCTCGGACGCCACGGCACGCCACTCAGGACACTGGAGCGCGACGAGTTCGTTCGTAGGCACGGATGTGTTGTCCACGGCCCCATACACGCGCTCATCCACGACGTAGAGACGCAACCAGGACACATCCTGGTTGTTTTGAAGGAGTGGCCGTGAAGAACATGATGAATATACTCTACAACAAAATCAATTCTTGTCTTGTTCCCAAGGCGCGGATTCTCTAGGGGCCTCGAAAAGCCCACCAACTCTGATCTCAGTCGTTGCTTTAAAAAAAAAAAAAGTAATCAAATAAACTAATTGAGTGCGTGTGTGTGTGTGTGTGTGTGTGTGTGTGTGCATGTTTTGAAGTATGAACCAATGAATGCAGAGTTACTTCATTTGCAAATAAGAAACATATTAGGATTATGGTTTGCTGGCTGTGTCTGTTTCATGACGATGAGAGGTGCTGCGTGATCGTGGGGAATTTGGCTAGCGGCAGGCAAGTGGAAAGTCTGACGAACGTTGCCTGAGCTAAGACAAAATGGACAACGTTACAGTTAGCCGCCAAGTAACAAACAAGGATATAGAAAATGGCAGAGCGGCAAAGTGAAAAGGAAAAGGATAGCAGAGAGATGTTATATAACATACAGACAATCGTGACTTTTTTCCCCAAAGTCGCCACGCTAACATGGATGCGGCCATGAGGAAGGTTCTCACGTTGCCGGTGACAAACTGCGAAGGGGATCGCTCGCTTTACCCCACACGGCGGGGATTCAAAATGAACTCAGAAGAAGGACGAGTCGACCACGCTTGAACTCTCTCAATGGCGACGCCGATGGAAGTCGGAACTCGTCAAAGACCTGGACTTTAATGATGTGGCGGAGGAGGAGTTCCCCCGGGAGCTTTTGAGCTTTTTTGAGAGGTTGAATTTGGGTGCCTTTGGGTGCAGGACAACATTGTCTGTTAGCTTGGTGTGTGGTGGAGGAGGTGGTGGTGAGGAGGTTATAGTTGGGTGAGGAGGAGAGGGAATGAAGGTCTGAATATGCTTTGTTTCGTTTGATACAGTTTCTACTGCACTGAAGGTTGAGAGACTAAATTATTTAGTGTTTTTTTTATTTTTCTCACTGCTGTTAATTGTGCTGTGCTTGTTTTGTCCAGAACTGATTCCTTTCTTCGAGTAACATAACGGCCCGAGATGCGTCACTGCACTTCATTTAATTTTCATTTCATATCCCACTGATTTTGCATTGTATCTCACAGACTGCTGCCCTATTGACACATTAACTCACAGTGGTTATCCAAAAGTTTCCGTCCTCTTATGTCACGGACAATAGCTTAACAGCAACAACAACAACAACAATATAGCAGGGATTAAGGACACCATACAGGCAAAGTCAGCATGCGACTGTCTGTTCGGTAGCAATTACCCCCGAGACCTGTTCCCCTCCTCGCCTACGACTGCCACCGCTACGCCAAACAGAAACACCGTGTGGCTCAATATCTGTCATCAACTAATTGATTTACCGTCTCCGTATACGCACACAAATATAAAGTATATTCACCAGGGGGCCGCAGAGGGGGGAGAGAGAGTGTGTGTGTTCACGTCGGGGCGGCCATGTTCTCGTCTAGTCATCTGCATTACAATGGCCGTGCGGTCATTAGGCGGTGTAGGCCGTAGTGATGGCGTGCACTCTGTCTCTACCTACAGAAGCACTCAAGGTCAAATACTGCTCACAGTGTGTAGCAGGGGCCTCTCTGGCTGGGGGCCAGCCTCTCTCAAGGAGCAGATATTAAACTCTCTCTCTCTCTCTCTCTCTCTCTCTCTCTGTCTCCTCGTTGGACGTGGCAATTTGTCGCGCACACGCACAGGCTCCTAATGAGGCCGGATAGTTAGCAGGAGGAGTCCGCCGCTGGTCAGAGTGGTGCAATACACGCCATCAGAAGAGAATAGACTTTCTGCCGAGACATGCAAGGCTTTGAACAGGCACAAGAACACACACACACACACACACACACACACAAGTACATGCACACATTGATGCATGCACAGTACACACACACACACTCTCTCTCTCGCACACACTTCTACACACATACTCTCACTTACACACACACACACTCACACACCCAAACTCTCTTCCACAAACACACACAAACACCCAAACTCTCTTCCACACACACACACAAACACCCAAACTCACACACACACACACACACACACACAACACACACAACACACACACACACACACACACACACACACACACACACACACACACACACACACACACACACACACACACACACACACACACACCTGGCTGCTTGACAATCACAGGGAGGCTGAGCCGAGGTCTGAAGCTTCTGCCTCTGAGCCAGTCAGGACTAATAACCATAACTAGTGGTGACGGAGAGCAGAGATACTCCATCCATCCCCCCGTCTCTCTTGTCATTCTTCATTCCTCCTCCAGATTCAACCTGCACTCCGGCTCTCCTGAAGCTGAAGTGGTTTGTTACGCTAACGTGGTCCAGGTTGAACATTACACAACTACATCTGTCCAGCCACAGAGCGCTCTAAGTGCAGTAGCAGAGAACAGACAACCCTAAGTGTACATGTGTGTGTATGCATGTGTGTGTGTGTGTGTGTGTACGTGTGTGTGGAAGAGAGAGAGTGTGTGTGTGTGTGTGTGTGTGTGTGTGGAAGAGAGTTTGGATGAGAGACTGTGTGTGAGTGCATGAGTGTGTCTAAACATATACAGGCATGTTTGTGTGTTGATGTGTTGTACAGCAGTGTGTGTATGTATGTGTGTTCATGATGTGCATGTACGTGTGTGTCTATGCTTGTGCATTTTCACGTAATGTGTGTGTGTGTGTGTGTTCACGTCAGTTAGGGTTAAGTGGCGTCTTGCTCAGAGACACCTCGACATCTCCGACATATCTTATCGGAGATGTTCTGACTGACTTTATGGAGTAACGTGTGTGTGTGTGTGTGTGTGTGTTTACGTACACGTGCGCATGTATGTGCGTGTGTGTCTATGTCCGTGCACAGCAGCATTCAACCCCCAAGCTCACCTGTTTCCTCATGACGTCGGTGGCCTGCATGACGCATCGCGGTGGTAACCCGTGGTTACGGGCCAGGAGAATGGCCTGCTCCAACGTCACGCTCAGCGTACACCTGTTGGTCACACGCACACACACACACACACACGCACGCACGCGCACACACGACAATGAGATCAGGGTGTGAGTGAATTAGAAATTAGAAGACATCCCCATTGGGTGGACTGCAAACTCGTCTGTTCTGCCCGGTAACAGAAGCTTTTTATTTCATTCTGTCTGACGGACAGAATTGTTTTGTTTTGTATGATGTCTCATCTAATGGTACATAATAAAATAAGCCGATTTACCCAGAGAGAGAGAGAGCGAGAGAGAGAGAGAGAGAGAGAGAGAGAGAGAGAGAGAGAGAGAGGAGTGTGTGTGTTCATTCTTCCGTCTGCACATTCATAACTGTGGGTGAGCAGATTATGAATTATTTTATATTCTGTGGAACAAATTCCCCCCCCCCCTCCCCACCCCCCCTGAAAAATTACAGTCAAGTGGAAAAATAATAAAATAATAATAAAAGAGTTAATTCGGAAGCAAAAATAAAAACATCAACTCTCTCTCACACCATGAATACTGAAGCAGGAAGGAAGTATTTATTCTCCGGCGTCATTCTCCTCCGTCTCCTGACACACGTGTGAACGAGGACAGGTCACAGCCCCGTCATCGCAGCACATGTCACCGCTCGGACGGATCTGTCGACGACGATCGGCCCGAAATGTCACGGCGAGGCGCGACACGCCAACGCGCCGCTAGCCCTAGCGTGGGATCATGAATCACTGTTGTGGACCGAAGCAGCGGGAAGCGGGAAGAAAAAACGCACTAAAAACGTGCAAAACTGTTAGCACCGGAACGTAAGTGACATCAACAATTTGAGTTTGGCGGCTCACGGTGCGCACACACAGGACTGTGAGTGATACTTTCTATAAACACACAGTACAGCTTGAAATAATATATATATATATATAGACCGATGCAGGTCGATCTAAATTACAATTAGCATGATGCTGTGATGTGTGGACTGGCCGTGCGTGTCTGCCATGAACAGATACAGTCTGCAGACATGTCGTGAACTGTGTTGACTAAAGGATGTTTTCAGCATCCCGGTGGGTGTCTGAGAAAATCCCGGCGCAAAATGGCGGCGGCGGTGGTGAGTGTGGTGAGGGTGGATCTATACTGCTCTGGGATGTGCGTATGTGCCCACGTGTCTCCTGGAACTGTGATGTTTGATGGACAGTGGGGGTGGCGGTGAAGGAGGCTGACAGGAAGTGATGTCGTGCAGGGAGGGACGTTTGATTTATTCTAAAGTTAAGGGCATGGTGCCCTTGGTGGTGGACACACCGAATCGTGCACAATTTCTCTGTTGTTTTCTCCCATAATGACATGTGACAAAGACAACTTATACGTGTGTGTGTGTGTGTTTGTAAAAAAATGTAAAACCTCTGTTTGTCACCCTTATATGGGAAATTAAGTAAATGTACTGAAATTGGGCGGCAGTGGCTCAGGAGGTAGAACAGTTGTCTGGAAATTGCTGGTTGCTGGTTCGATCCCCGGACTCCACCTATAGCTAAGTGTCGGTGTCCCTGAGCAAGACACCTAAACCCACCTCCCCCACCCCCAGTCGAACTGCCATGGTTGACGCTGTCGTCGGTGTACGAATGGGTGAACGTGAGGCAATATTGTGAAGCGATTTGGATACAAGCGCGATATAAATCCAATCCATTTACCATTTTTAAATGCTTTTGTTGCAAGACTAGGAAGAAACGTCGCCCGTCATGTCACAAGAATTTCACTGTTCAGAATGGCCCTGTGTTATGAAGGACATGTGACAATAACACTTTGACTTTGACTTGAAGGCTGAATATAAACTCTGATGTTCCTTATTGCTCACCCTGCTTCTCTTTTGTGTCCCCGTGTAGATTGTACAAGCTGTGCCAGCCTCCACCTGCAGACAGCGACCCATAATGGGGCCGTATAAAGTGTCCGGGAGAGGAGCCTGTGGAGACATGGAGGTCACTCTGCCCATCAAGGACTGAAGGCAAACTCTCTATTCGATCCGCATTCCTTTCCCCTGTAATGTTCAAACCATAGACACATATATGTAAATATAATTTTAAAACAGTGCATAGTACAATTAATACTATATATTTTTTGTTTTGTTTTGTTGCTATTGTACCGAATAATTGTGATGAAGTGTTTTTTTTAATTCTGCGGAAATGCATCTCAATTTAAAAACGAATCAAAGAACAAACTAAAAATGTGTGCCTTAAGATTGCAGTCTAAGCTATGGATGAAGGGTCAATTATGTTCTCACGTAACAAGTTTAAAGTCATCTTGTTGTTTCCTTGAGGGCAATATTTTCATTTCACTATAATATGTTTTATTTACATATAAAGTGAAGTGCCTTATCTTTTGAAAGGGCATTATTGGATTAAAATTGGACGAGTTCTGAGTTAATTTCATTTCTTTGCCTTTCCTCCAAACATAATCGCTTCATTGATTAGACTGTAGAAGAACTGTCGATTTGTTTGTTTTTTTATATGATCTTGTGTTGTTCATAAGCCTGTAAATATAGATATTCCGTCAAAAAGAAAAGAAAGAAAAAAGACAGACATATATTGTTTAACGCATTGTTTGAATTTCGTAAATCAATTTATTTCACTGCAAGTTGTGTGTCAGTAACCTGGCAGAAAGAGATATTTTTTCATTGTTCATCAGTATTAACACATCATAGATGAATGGCTGTTGTGAGCTATGAAGTATATTCTGTTATTTTGTATTGCCATTACTCAGGATTTCATGTTGTTTTTTTATTCTGGATACTTATCAACTTAGCATTTGATGCATGGTTGTAGAATGGAAAGAGTAGTTTACTATGCAAACAAATTGTATTAAAAAGCTGCAACAATAAGCTAATATTTGATAAGATTCTGTGATTTTGTTTGTAATTTTCTATTAACTGCGATCATTAAAATGTCCCCCGCTGAGACCCCCGGTGTTCCAGATAGTGTCTTCAAAGCAACACACGCAATTCAATGTTTACTGAACAAATATGCTATAAAGTCAAGTCTACAAGCAGGATCAATAAAATTAAATAGGCCACATCAGGATGGTTTTTTTTGTAATATCTATAGTTAATTGTTCTTTTGTATTTGATAAGCCTCTAAGATGACCAGACATAATGCACTGTCTATACACTGTCTACTGTGTGTGTAGGCAGCGTGGAAAAGTCCACCTTACAGTCGCAAAATCATCATCTTGGTGGGACCACCTCAATATATGCACTAATGGGCGGGGGGTGGGGGGGGCAGAGCGAGCACTCACAGCCAATCAGTGAACAGGACTCTTTCTCTTCCCTGTTATTTGGTCTCTCTCTCGCTCTCTCTCTCTACCTCTCTTCAAGAGCTGCTGAGACAGAGAGTTACACCGAGATCAAACATTACCTCTCTTCTGTGGGTCTGTTGTTGGAGATTCACACTCACACTGGCGAGAGACAACAGAGGAATTAGCAACTTTATCCTGGAGACCAGTTGACTGATAAGACATGCAGTGATACCTATACCCGTATCTATTATAGGTTTAGGTATATAGTATATACAGTATAAGACATGCAGTTATACCTATACCTATATCTATTATAGGTTTATACAGTATATATAGTATATATAAGTCATGGAGTTATATCTATATCTTTATATATTGTGCTGCTGGGGAGAGTCCACACACTATACTGTACATACAGACCACAAAGCAATAAAACAGAAAGAAATAAAGGATACCTTACAGTCACAAAATCAAAATCATCATCATCATCATCTTGGTGGGTCCCACCAAGATGATGCTGATGCTGAGGGGTGGGGGGAGGGGCGGAGCCAGCCAGCAATCGCAGCCAATCAGTGCACAGGACGCGTTGGTTCCCTGCTGAGATGCTGAGTCTGCCGCCGCTCAGACTGTACATGTGCGCGGTCGGTGGTCGGTGGTCGTCGGTGGTCGGTGGTCGGTGGACGCACGGATGCCAAAGAAGCCATTAAATAATTGCATTGCGCGCAAAAGTGTCCGCCGTGCGTCAGGGCGCAGCGGCGGTGTCCAGAGGTCTCCATGGCGTCTCCGCAACAGTCCAGGATTCAGTCGTATCTGGAGAGCAATAGGATCGGACCCTTGTTTGAGGTGAGTGTGGCAGTAACAGGACGTGGTTGATGTCCAGTAGTAGATTGGGTTTCGGTGCACACTTTGGTTGTTTAATTTCTAGTTTACCCTCATATTTAATTTTATATGTTTTTATTTATTTTAATATATATTTTCATAATTTGTTATATTTGTATATATATTTATTTTATGTTTTTATATTTGTATATGTATTTGGATATATTTTTGGTATATTTTATATATATATATATTTTTATATATATATATTTTTTTACCCCGGTCACCTTAAACAGTATTGGGTATAAACTGAACATTACAGAGGCTTGGAGGGGGGCTTCTTCTTGCACTGGTGAATTAAACTACATAATGTTACCATACGCCTCTCTACTAGCACAGATTATAGGGTATCTGTACTTTATGATTATCCCAGCAGCGGCGGGACTGTGCAGTACAGTGGTTACTTACACCACTATCTACACCACAAAGCATCCCAGAAGGTGATCTGGATGGTTGGGGATGGTTGGGGATGGTTGGGTGTAAAAGGAAGCTGTTGTTGTCGTTAACCACTGTCTCCTCAGCATGACATCCACACTGTCGGAGGAGGAGGAGGGTGTAGGGACTGTATTCCCCCGGAAAAATGACCAAAATACACGGAAGAAACAGAGGCACTGGACGGATGACTCGGTTATCTGTCCAGGAGATGCCATTTAGTCGCATAACCATGATTAACGTCTGTGTCTGTGTGGAAGTGCCTGTGTGTGTGTGTGTGTGTGTGTGTGTGTGTGCGTGTGCCTGTGTGTGTGTGTGTGTGCGTGTCTGTGTGTGTGTGTGTGCGTGCCTGTGTGTGCCAAACCAAAAATTACACATCAGCACTTTGTGAAGCCCACTGCGTAGATTTACATATCCCTGTGTTACAGATACACGCATCAGGCAGCCAGTAAGAACCTCGGAAGTAGGCTACACACACACACACACACACGCACATGCACACACACACACACACACACACACACGCACACACACACACACACACACACACACAGCACACACACATACACTAACATAGTAGCCTACATCTCCGGCAATGTGAGTGCTGATTCAGCACCAAGGACAGCTACACTATGGAACTGGCTAGTGTAGGAGGTCAGAGTCATGCACTGGCTATATTATGTGCTATGATGGTCGGGCCACACCACAGTGTGGACAGAAGAGGGTTCCCTGTGGTGCACCACCACCCCACCCCCCCCCCACCCCCTAGTTCTGCTCCTGTTCATTTAGTTGTTTGTTTGGTCGTTTCCTAAGCCCTCATTTATCTGTACGTCTAAAGACTCCCATTCAGCACATTGTCTCTCCTGTGATCTCTCCTGCTCTTTCTCTTCTACCCGTTTGTTTGGTCTCTCTCTCTCTCTCTCTCTCTCTCTCTCTCTCTCTCTCTCTCTCTCTCTCGCTCTACCTCTCTGCAAGAGCTGCTGAGAGAGAGAGTTACACCGAGATCAAAGATTACCTCTCTTCTGTGGGTCTGTTGTTGGAGATTAACACTGAGACAACAGAGGCAGCAGAGGAATTAGCACCTTTATCCTGGGGACTAGTTGGCTGATGCAGACATGCAGTGATACCTATATACAGTATACATTGTGTTGGGGAGAGTCCACACACTGTACATAGACCACAAATGTGTATTTTTTACAAAAATGAAGACAGTCGCTGTGCTCCAATACACGTCTGTGGTTATCATGGCTACAGGATGGCACAGTGGGACACTCATGGGCGTTTCAGTTGGCCGTTCATATTTCCCGTGTCGTACATCACTGTCACTATAACGGGTCGCTTCGCATTAAAGTGTCTTCTAAATTACAGAAACGTTTAGGAAAATTCTCCTAATGGACACAAAGAGGAGTCAGGCTGGAAGAAGAGAGACCTCTACTCTAGCAGCGCTCTGTGTGCCTATGGGACAGACTGACCTACACTAACACACACTGCTGCTGGGCTCATTAAACAGCCTGGACTAGAGGATCGGGTTTGAGATCAGCAGACTACCGCCAATGGGGTGGGGGGCGGAGAAGACATTCTTGCTTCTTGATTGACGCACGCTTGACAGGATATTAGGGAGGGACTTAAACGTGGCAGCATGCTTGACAGGATATTAGGGCGGGACTTAAGCATGGGAGGGCAGGGGGCGGGAGGTGGGGGGCGGAGAAGACATTCGTGCTTCTTGATTGACGCACGCTTGACAGGATATTAGGGCGGGACTTAAACGTGGCAGCATGCTTGACAGGATATTAGGGCGGGACTTAAGCATGGGAGGGCAGGGGGCGGGAGGTGGGGGGCGGAGAAGACATTCGTGCTTCTTGATTGACGCACGCTTGACAGGATATTAGGGGAGGGACTTAAACGTGGGAGGGCGGGTATTGATTCCTTCAGGAGCATCGGATTAGCTAGATAGTGGTCGAGGTGGGGGTTGGAGGGTGGAGGGTGGAGGGTGGGGCAGTGGGGACTTAAGGGGAAGCCCCCTTAATTGAACGATGTTCAATAAAATCAGTCGATACTTTGTCGTGCTCGGAATGCAGACTTTTATGGTGACACCCCTGCTGCTGTATGTGAGAGGAGAGCCGAGGGGCGAAGACACCTCCGTTTTTCGCAGCTTGTCTTTGAGTGTTACTCGTCTCTGCTTGGTCGTTTAGCGTCTTAAAGCGTAGCAGCACCGCCGGGGGGGGGGCATGGGGTGAGACGTGAGACAAAGAGGACCCCTTTACTTTGCTGTGATGATGATGATGATGGTGAGACAGCACAGATGATTTCCCTCAGAAGTGATTACTCCTTTGCCGATCTCTCGCCGTCGCCGTCTTGCTAATGAAATGGTTGTTTCGTACGCGGATCGCTGTCGCTGAGTCGAGAGCCACTCAAACATTCTCCAAAGGAGCTTTCCACAATAATTGAATTGGGCCTAATTGTACTGCGGATTATAGTGCGATACTTGCCCCTTTTAAATTTTTTGCTCATTTGATAATGCTAGGGGCAAACACCAAGAGTATTAAACATCAATAATCCCGTCAATTGGTACTAACTGTTATTTAGCAGCAATTCCCATTTGTGTTACTGCAGCTTTCAGCTACTTAAAAATCACTTAAAAAGGCTTTTATGAAGGATTTATCGTGTTATGATGGCTACGACTGTGGTCCTTTTTTATAGGCTATTTAACACGATAAATATCAACCAATGACCTCTCAGCCTTCCACTAATTGTACTCTTTAAGAAGTTAAATATAGGCTACTCCATTTTTGACAACAAAAACAATGGCGCTGTCATGTTTCAGAGTCCTTCTCATGTGTGATGGCTCTGTTATGGAGCGGAGGCTTCTAATGGCTTCTAACAGCCGCGCTGTCGCCCCCCCGCGAGGCGTGGAACCAGCAACCCACCGCCTTCATCCATACACACGTTCAAACCCTCCTCCTCCCGAAGGGCTGCTCCACGCTGTGATCTGTCAATCAGCCCTGCTATGTAGGGCACCTCCAGGTTCAATGGAGGAAGCAATGAACCCCCCCCCCCCCCCCCCCCCCCCCCCCCATGCATGTTGGAACAAAACCGCACTAATTGAGCCGATAATGTCAGAACATTGTTCTGTTTCGTCATCGGCAACGCTTTTCGTCGACGACCCCTCCAGAGTCTTCATCAAAGCCTGTTTGTGGATGTGTTGGATGTCTTTAATCACCGCCTGCTGCTCTCATGTCATGTTGGACCCGTTGGGTGTCATGTGTGCTCAAAAGCAACATGAAGGTGGTTTCCAATCATCATACGTTCCGCTAGAAACACAGTCTGCTGCTGTGGAGGAGGAGGAGGACATCTTGGTACCGACGCGTTGATAGGTCGGGATGTTTTTGATCTTGAAATATGCAGTTCTGTGGTTCTGTCAGCAGCACCTTGTTGGACCGCCTGTCCATTCACTACTACTACTGCTACTATTGCTATTGCTTCTACTTCTACTACGACATTTACTACTACTACTACTACTACTACGACTACGACTAATATACTACGACGTCTACTGCTACTGCTACTATACTACTACTACTAGTACTTCTACTATACGACTACAACTACTCCTACTACTACTACAACTACTACTACTACTACTACTACTACTACTACTACTATACTACTACTACTACTACTACTACTACTACTACTACTATACTACTACTAACTACTACTACTACTACTACTACTACTACTACTACTACTACTACTACTACTACTACTACTACTACTACTACTACTACTACTACTACCACTATTATGCTGGAGGTGTTGACTCCTGTGCTCCCCTGGTGGCGGGGGTCCGTAGTAGCAGCCAGCCTCAGCTCCAGTGATTCTGTCTGCCCAGGTTAACCTGCAGACCCTGATAGCATCTCTAATCTGCTGTGTTCAGGCACCCTGGGGAGGGGGGGGGGGGGCTCTGCCTCGCTGGTCAATACTGTAAGGGGGTCAGTCAGTCAAGCAGAACCAACGCACACACAGACACACACACACACACACACTGTTGGACCTATCGATCCCTGTAATTTGTTGGAGGCAGTGAGCTTGAGTTGAATATGCCTGTCACTGTAATTACGTTATCTATGTGTGTGTGTGTGTGTGTGTGTGTGTGTGTGTGTGTGGTCGTCCCCCTCGTCCCTTGTGATTGACAGATGTGGGATATTAGACCTGTCTGTCTGGTCTATCTTGGACTCATCACACCCACTTACCCACCAACCATTTCTAATTGACTAATCATTTCCCCCAGTAATCACGGCAAGACGGCCGTACAGAAACACTTAACTGAAGTCCTCCGCTTTCACGGAATCAATGTACACTGATACACATGAGGTTAGTGTGTCTAATCTGCTACACCACCTATGTATGCATGTGTGTGTGTGTGTGTGCGTGTGCGTGTGCGTGTGTGTGTGTGTGTGTGCGCATGTCCTTCGATTCTCTCTGCAACCGCTCAGCCGATCGACTTGGTGAGTGTATTGCCGAGAACCCGAGGAACAGTACAGTAATGTGGAGTATCAAGTTATTCGGGCGAGCAATTTTTGAATAAAGCTGCAAGCAGCGGCGATACCGGAGGCCACGCAGTCGCAACGAGTCGCTTTGAACGGACAGGAGCACACTTCGAACGGGCACAGGACTTGTAGCACATAAAACAAATCCACATGTATTAGCGGGTCTTCTATCAAGGGATGGCAGGACAGTGTAGTGGCTCCGGGGCAGAAAATTACTGGGGTCTATTTCCCAAGATGTTCTCAACCGTGCAAGATGCCTCTTAAATGGTAAATGGATTGCATTTATTTACTATATAGCATAGGTGGTGTCTTGTTCAGGGACACCTCGACACTTAGCTAGGCGGAGCCCGGGGATCAAACGAGCAACCTTCGTGTAGCCAGACAACCGCTCTTACCTCCTGAGCTACCGCCGCCCCCCTCTTCACTTAATAATTATATGTAGGCCTATTTCAAATGTTGCGTCAGTTACGCAAGAAAGAGTCTTGAACTTAAAGCAGTATTGTTTGATCGCTAGCAAGCGGCGCTCCGGGGGGTTCCGGCGTCGCGCTGAGAAGCTCTCCGGGATTCACCGCGCAGATGGCCGCTCGGCGAGTCGCCACAGCGCTAATCCGTGCTCATCAAAAGCTTCGTAACGGCGACTGAAACGTCGAATGTACGAATGAGGGTCGCTACACCGGCATCATCTGCTATCACACACAACACCACACTTTGAAACCCCCCCCCCAGCTTTCAACCACGGACCCCTCTGGAGCGGCGTGTATACAGAAGACGTAGAGCCGCGCCAGACGGAAATGAAATCAATTTCAGGGGTGGTGGCGGGGGGGGGGGGGGGGGGCGGGATATTGATAATGATAATTGCTAATGACATCTCGTGTGAAGATGGCAAGATGAAAATGGCAGCCCCCACCACCACCACCACCACCACCACCGATATGTCTCCACGAGGCAGCCAGGGGAAGGTATGACACGCCGAAGACGACGAAGAGACCCAATTAGTTAATAATTAAACACACACAGAGCCGGGATGAAGGCTGATCACGCTGCAACATAATATTATGCTTTCCGAAAGACTCACTGTGAGCTCTCGTGTCGTAAAGCAAAGTAGGTTTCGCTATGTCTCATTTACCTTGGTCGCACTTTCGTCTTTCCCGCATCTTAAACTCTCTAACGACCTTACGACCGTATTGAGTTTAACAACCCGCGGCCAGCGGACGTTAAACTCTGCTGCCGTGGCGATGGATGCTACACGCAAACATTTGCCAGTGCGCTTTGTTTCGGAAGGTTTGTAGTTAGCAAGTCGTGTGATATGGACAGCTGAACTCACAGCCTCCTCCCAGCTAGGTGGGACCCGCCTCCTCCCGGCCAGAAAGGCTCCTCCTCCTGGCCAGACAGGCTCCTCCTCCTCCTGGCCAGACAGGCTCCTCCTCCTGGCCAGACAGGCTCCCCCTCCTCCTGGCGGGCCCCTCCTCCTGGCCAGACAGGCCCCTCCTCCTGGCCAGACAGGCTCCTCCTCCTCCTTGCCAGACAGGCCCCTCCTCCGGGCCAGACAGGCCCCTCCCCCCACAGGAGAGAGTAGGAGGAGAGTCAGCTGGGTGCAGGAGGAGACGAGTACAAACTAGTATTATAGTGTTAAAATAAAGTGGAGTGAGAGACTGTTTTCTTGTTTGTGTGTGTGTGTGTGTGTGTGTGTGTGTGTGTGTGTGTGCGTGCGTGCGTGCGTGCGTGTGTGTGTGTGCGTGCGTGTGTGTGTGTGTGTGTGCGTGTGTGCTTCTGTGCCTGCTACTGTTTTTATGAGTGTGTACATGTGTCTCTGTGTGTGTGTGTGTGTTTGTGCTTGTATTTGTGCTTATGTGTGTGTGCGTGCGCAGGCTTCTCTCTCTGTGTGTATGTCCGTGTGTCTGTGCATGTGTGTGTTTAATTGAATTAATCCAAATATAACACAATTATAAATGTATGTACTGTCATGCTGCAGACTGATGCCTGAGCCTACTTTGTCCTGGACAATTTCTTTCTCCACAAACATGTTTGTTTGTTTGGTCCAGACCCCAACAAAAGTCAGATAATGATTTTTCCTAAGTGATCATTCTCACTAATTGTGAATCACAATCACAATATCTGTAAAAATCACAATGTGATTTTTGAAATGTTTACCATAGCCTCATGTGTGTGACAGCCAACGTATGTGGAGAAAAGTTCTTGAGCACGTGAGGCGGGTTGAGCTCTGATGCTAATGCTAATGCTCCCCCCCCCTCCTGTACCCTCCATGGCAAATGTTAAAGAGATTCCTTTCTGTGGAGCGCTGCCACTGTACGGCCTTAACCCAGCGGCCATACGTGATGTCTGTAGGAACCAGCGGTGATGTCAAACAGGCTTTTTAATTAGGGTGTGTGTGTGTGTGTGTGTGTGAGTGTGTGTGTGTGTGTGTGTGTGTGTGTGTGTGTGTGTGTGTGTGTGTCTCTGTGTGTGTGTATATGTGTGTGTGTGAGTAGAGGTTATGTTTGCTCCAGCTCTGAATGTCGAACGAAGTGCATCCTCTCCTCCTCTCTCCTCTCCTCCCCTCTCCTCTCCTTTCCTGTATAATTTTGTCTCATGTGCCGCCTGATTCAAGGTCTGGACCTCACCCAAACCTACACCCCCCCCCATCCACCCACTGCAACCCTCTCACTTACCTCCCATCTCTCTCTCTCTCTCTACATATCTCCTTCCCATGGCTCTCTCTCTCTCTCCCTTTCTCTCTCGCTGCATATCTCCTTCCCATGGGTCTCTCTCTCTCTCTCTCTCTCTCTCTCTCTCTCTCTTCTCTCTGATTCACTCTCTCTCTCTCTCTCTAC